>CAWUFW010019978.1:0-166490 GCA_963921515.1 Calotriton arnoldi
GAGAGTCCTCCTTCCCACCCAGCCAGATATCCCACCATGGACTGTGCTTGCATTGCAGGGAGTGAAAGTTGTCTTTCAAGATGTCAGTCAGTGGTGTCCTGCTGTTGGTTGTTGCACAGTTGCCAGCGGGGCCTTGTGCTCCCACAGCAGTTGCCAGTGTCAGCCATCTTGTCAGTTGTTTTCCACTCCCTGTGATGTGCGCATGGTTCAGGGTGGTGTTGATGGGACAGTTGTGGGGGTGAGCAATATCTGTGACTACGACTCCCATGATGCTATTGGCTACACTGACTTGCCCAGCATACACAGAATTCCTTTCTTTCAGTGGTCTTCACTGTGTGTTGGTGTTGTAGTGGTGGCTACATGTCTGGATGTGTTTGTTAGTTATATTTGTGCCACTGCCTAGCTGTAGTTGTAGTTGTGTTTGTACATGTGATGACACAGTTAAATGTAACTTTGAGATGGCATGTGTTGTGTTCATCTGACTGACATACACATTTTGGGATGATTCTGTTCTGGTTGCTGTGTAATTGCTAAGAGTGCATGGTTTGACTCTCCCCTTGACAGTGATGTGTGTGTGTGTATTGTGGCAGAATATTGTGTACATTTGTTGTGTACTCACCAGGCTCTGGGATGTTTTCTAGTCCATAGACGCTCACTGGCGGTAGGATGGCCCGCACCTTCTCCTCCCAGGGCCTGAGGTATACTGGCTTGGCAGGAGGGCCACTGCCGGTGTGTTTGCTCAGGAGGTAGTCCTTCTTCAGCAGCTCCCGTACCCTCCTGCGCACGTCATACCACCTGTTCTGGATGTCAGTCTTTGTGCGCAGACATGGTGATTGTGCGTTCACCCTGTTGATGATCCTCTCCCACATCTTTGTTTTCTGGGCGATGGGTGTCTGTTGGACCAGTGCGCCAAACAGCTGTGGCTCTACCCTGAGGATCTCGTCTACCATGACTTCCAATTCACTATCTAGGAACTTGTGATTCTTCTTTGGGGGCATGGTGATGGGTGGTGATGGTGAGTGATGTGTGTGTTGGTGTGCAGGTGAAGGTGTGTGAGTGTGTGTTTTGCTGGGTGTATGTGAGGTAGCTATTTGTTGGTGTGCTGATGGTGTGTGGCTTGTGTGAGGGATGAGCTGTGGGTGTGTGGTTGCTGTCTGTTCAGTGCTGGCAGGTGAATTGGATTTGCAAAGGATCATGGTTGGGATTTGTGTCCTTTATATGGGTGGAGTTGTGGGTGTGTCTTTGTTCTCTGTCCCCACCCCCCAGTATTTATTGGCTTTGTAATTGCTTGTTTGGCCTTTTTTTGTGTATTTTCCCTTAGTACTTTCTGTGCATGTTGGAAACGTTCTTGTGACCGAGTCGGACCCTGCAGTTGTCTCGTACGGTCTTCTCCGTTTCGTTCACGCTGTGTTTGTGCTATTTTCTATGCTGCGTACGCGTCGGTCGCGGTGTTTTGTGTTACTTCGGCTCGCAGTTTTGTATGCGTGTCGGTCGTACGGCTTGTCCTCCGTGCGACTCGGTCGTGTTTTTCGCGGCTTGCATTGTACTTGGCGGGTTGGAGTTAGCGGTTACGTTTCGGTCAGATTTGTTCCGGGTGCGTGTCGGTCGGTTCGATTCGCGTGTTTTTCCGGCCGGATTGCTGTTTTCCGGGCGGCTCGGTCGTTCGGCTTGGGTTCCCTACGTGTCGGTCGGATTTTGCACGCTTTGCATCGTACTTGGCGGGTCGGGCACCACAGGTACGTGTCGGTCGGAATTAATACCGGCTCCGAGTCGGTCGGTGCTTTTTCCGGCCCGAATCGGAATCGACCCCTTTGTGTTTATGGCATTATACCGGTATGCTCTTATGAAGCTGGAGGCTCCTGGTGTGATTTAAATGCATGCTGATTAGTGCTCAGGAAACACATTGAAAAAGATTTCAGACATATGATATTGATGAGGGAATCAATAATATATCCATAATGGACCTACAAGAACAAGAAGGAGATTTTCCATCAAAAGACAAACTGTGGCATAGAGTCAACTTCGCTAATCAGGGTACTTAGTAGTGCTGCAGGATACACTGAGAAACAGTTTGAGAAATTAAAACCTTGATCAAAAGCTACGCCTGCCATGCATTTAATAAACAACCCTAAACTAATTCTCAAACCCAAAGAAACACTTTAAGCATTAAAATATAAGTTGCCCAAAATGACCCTGAGATATTTCCTGAAGCTGGTAAGATATATCAGTGTATAGAGCTACTGCTGTTAAGATCTGTGTGCAACTTGTGGGTTTGTGTTTCAAAACCTGGCGTATCCACTGAGCTTCTCTTTCTTCCAATGTCACTAGAATAAAATATGACGGGTTGGGTTAGTAATAATACCATGATCTACAGATCCTTAAAGGTGCATGCACATAGTGCTTTATAAACTCTACATTAATATTGCTTAAAATAAAAATCTTTTAGATTGAGGGCATATGAAAATTAAAACAATGTGCACCAGCGGATATATCAGAATTTCTTCCTTTTCTTTGATATTTTGTGATACCTGAAAACAAACCATTTTCTGAATGAAACTCCAAACAAGTCTCAGAAACATTTAAAAAACAGACCTCTCTATCAGCAGCAAAAAACTAGAATCTGACAGCTCACAAAATCCCCATTGACCGGTCTGTAAAGAAAAACTCCATATAATGCAGCATGCTCAACAGTATTGTGAAACATTGACACAAATGCAATTGGGAGTTTTAGGCATGAAAATCAGTCTTCTCTTACTACATTGGGAGCTATCATACAAATTAAATAGATCATATTTTTTTTATAAACAAAGCACCACAATAGAATAAATATCAGAGATTAATGACCAGCCAGTTTCATAAAGAAGAAAACCCAGAGGCTCCAGACAGGAAATAATGGGGCAATGTTAAATTTTGAAGTAAGTTTACAAAAATATTCAGGAGAAACTAAGAACTAAACACCCCCATAAGCACTAGTACATTAACATATGAAGGTAATCTTCAATACAGGTTTGTGAGCCACTGTTTGGTTCATAATGTCTATTATGCTGTAGTAATGGCACTAATCCACTTCTTTATTTTAGTCATACTCGCCTATGATTGGGAAATACTTATATTTATTGGAAGCTACAAGGCATATATGAATTAAGTTTATATGGTTTTTGAGTGCAGAACAATAATACACTGTATCAGCAGAAAAAGCACACATCTTCATTGTAACAGGCGCACTAAAATTCACAAGCAAATACCTGTTGTAATACCAATGTTACGATTGTCAATGTTCTCTGGACATGATGACGGTCGGTCCTGTCTTCTGGATCCCTGACTTTAAAAAAACACAACAAAATAACACAATCAAAAGGCACATTTAAAAACACTAGTAGTTTTTTTCCAATACTAAATGAGATATCTTATACTGTATTACAAAGATATACTGTACTTCTATTATCTTAAATTAATGTATGCATTGAGTATTCAAATATTTGCAAATAGAAAAACGCACATCAGAGACACTAACCGCATAAAATAGTTAATGGTTTTTTCCCAATTTAGAATCATTATCAGTTTCCACTACACCCTGACCTCATTTACGATTACTATGACTAGAGAGAAGTTGAAAACAATAAAATTGAGACACACACACCCTGCCTATAAACAATCTTAAATGTCCCTTCAAGTTCCCTGTCTCATGAGCACTTGTCAGGGTATTTGGCTTACTGGCAAGGATTTAGCGGGTGTGTAATACTCAGAACCCACTATTACCGAGTTTGTTCAATGAAGAAAAGGCTGATGATGGTCACTGAATGTCAGTGTCACCTGCCGAAAGTCTTTGCATCCATCACTACGCAACAGCATCTGACACTAAAACTACAATACCTATGAATTCCTGAACTCTCACTTTATTTGAAGATGAGTGCTGCTATCTTGAATTATTGGGTACAGCTTTCCTCATGTTTCATGGATTTCTTGCTAGGTACTCGTACTATAGTGTTGCTGCAGCTGTGACCTAGAGACTAGATTTGTATTTTTCTGTGGAGAACTCAAAGTTCAAGGGTAAATACTGGGGAGAGCAGTTTGGAGTTCAGAGAAGTAGTTCCCAAATCAAGTCATGCTGCAGGAAAACAAATTTTGAATCATTTGTACATTTAAGTATAGACTTACAAAAGACTTTCACAAGAACTATGGGTCACTTCTTGTGAATGTACAGGAAGAATAATTGCACTAGGCATTTCTGAATGTTCATGATTTGTACATATGATTACCTGATAGATAGGTAGGCTGCTACTCAGTGAAATCACAGAAAACTGATGAGTATCAATTCCTTTACAACTGCATAATCAGGGCAGTAGAAACTACACCACTATGTTTAGAAAGTGTACATTCTAGTAGAAATGGTAGTTACCCTATCTATAAAGAAGAGGTGCTGTTCAATATTCAAACAGAACTGAATCATGCAGGTTTCAGTTTCAGAAATGTCAGTTTCACTTAAAGTACCCAGGAATGGTTATACAGAGAACCTCTTAAGGTGCATCTTATCTACTAATAGGCTTAGATGCTCCACTTCAATGAGAGATTATTAAAGCTATCTTATTTGGCTTTAGATAACTACTGTGACCTGCCGATGGCTGTGCCAAGCATGCTGACAAGTCAGAGTGGTGATATCATATTTTCTGTTTTCTTTCTTATCCAATTCCAATTTCCCACTTTTCACTACTAGTCTACATATTGTAAGTGAAGTTGATGCTGGAATCAGTGAAGGATGGGAGGGAGAATGCATTGCTTCCACTGGATTCTGAGTATAAGGTTAATGCTTTCTGGAAAAGTCATGGAGGTCAAATGAGAGCTCAGGTTATAAACACACAGGCAGTGGGCTCACTGATCAGAGAAAACACTGTAGCACCTTTGAACTACTTATTTAAAATGAAAATGACACCTTAGGTGTCTCATGCAGTTGTAAATTCCAACAAACTAAGATCAGGAGAGAGAATGACGGCTTTGATATTCTTGATGGTATAATACTTTATTCTCCAGTATTGGATCTTTCGTAGATTCACACGCTTGAATCATTCCCCATCATTGAGTTGAGAGTCTGACAGTAAATGAAGAAAGCAGAGATATGCTAAATATAGCCATGAAAGGCTGCAAAACATTAACTTTATTATCCTTTTCACATCAACTCAAAAGAACTAAGCTTTATCCAATCAGACTGCAATACCCTGATCACTGCTCCTTTCAGAGACTACCATACTTCAGATTTTCTACCGCATGTCGTGTGAAGTCTCGTCGAGCTCTCGGAAAACCTGAAAATCTTCAACTCTTTCATTTGCCAGCCAGACTTCATTACTTCAGAACATTTTGTGCCATCATTCTTTCTGACCTCTGACTGAACACTATGTCAGATATATCTAAGAAAGGTCTCTTCAGGCCTTGAGGTAGTTGTGGGGAACTGAAGCTACATTCGTAAAATCTCCCCAAAAATGTATTTACTGCCTAGATCCTTCTCATAAAGCAAAGGACTGTAAGATCTGTTGAACCTTTTTTGCTTGAAGACACTAACTCACCCTACCCCACTCCTCCCGATTTCTCCATTATTACCCACAGAGACCTGAGAGAATGAATACAAATTGCATAATGGAACCATAAATCAAGTTACGCAGGGCCATAACCAGGAACAAGCTACTCCTACACTGATCAGACCAAAAAACGATTACTTGCCTTACTACAGACCAGAGCACAAATCTCTTAGCCACTCCCCAAAGGAACTGCTTGGCATCACGTTATGGTTGGATATCATGTATAGATGATATAGATAAGTTAGCAAACAACACTATTACTCTCTCCTCTTAGAACTCTCCTCCAAGGCATTGTTCTCCTAACTCTGTGTTATATCTGACTCGACACAGCTATTCCTGTAGATCCAAATACTCACATCAACCCAAATGTTTAGGAGCATTCCTTCATGTAGCTCACACACCTGATCATGGATCATATCACACAATCTCCAGAACCTTAGGTCTGGCCACCGTACATGGATAGACAGAGTACGAGGACGACCACCCCCCTAACTCTCTCTGCGCAGAGCCCGCCGCATTGCTCTGACCCTTCGGGAGCCAGACCTGCAACCTATCACTGGAGGTGCACCCAAGGTGGAAGGAGCTGGCCCGCCTTGTCCCAGAGTGCGCTGCTGTCAGCCAGCATGTCAGCACCCGCTGCAAAGACCACCAAGAAAGAGCTCAACTTCAACCACGACGAAAAGTAACAGCAGGAAGTGATCGAACACATTGATGAAGTGCAGCATGAAATAGACTCAATGAACAGGAACGTTAGGAAACACTGAAAGTAGAAAAGAAATTTAACATGCTTTGTCAGCCCTTTTTCCAGAAGACGTCAGAACTCCTCCCCAAAATCCCTAATTACTGTGTGACAACGTTCTCAACCACCCAAAAATATCAGCACTCTTAGGGGAGGAAGATGAATAAGTGCTCCATTGTTTGACCAGAGTTGAGGTGTTAGCGTCCTAAGCAAATTAAAAGATCAATCTACCCAAACAACTTCAGAAGAATTAGCATCTCTCAACTTAGTGACCCATCTCCTACACATCACATCAAAGCTGCCTTCCTGCATTGTAGATATGAGGTCTCTGCTGCTACTAACACATCAGTCATCATCCAAAACTGTCACATTGAGACTATTTCACTCACAGAAACCTATTTCTACTCAAATTCCATAAAGCTATCTAACCACTAGAATACATCAATTAGATTAAGCAAATAAAATGGTGTGAAGGGTCATCTCGATCCACAAGGAACCCCTTAAATGCGAACAGATTTTCTCAATCAACTCCCCCTCTTCATTCCAATGCATCATTGTGAAGATTACAAACACAACACCTAAACCACCAAGGCTGAATATTGTACACTACCCAACCAGTAATAAAAAGAGTTTGGTTGATGTTTTTATTCGATTACAGTACTGATCAACTCCCGGACTCTTGAAATCAGATTTCAGGGAAGAGTTCAACCTTTAACTGGAAAAACACAAAAACACTGACACATTCCTCCTCAACCTCCTATAATATTGCAACACCTCTACCCACAATAAAAGCTCTTACCTGGACCTGCTTTTCATACCAAAACAACATATACAAATCTATAACCCGCAAACTGGATTGGTCAGACGGGTACTTGATTTTTTCAAAATCCTGACCTTCACATACATTCACAATTCTAAATTGGAGTCAGAAATAGTAAAATCTAGAGACCTCAAAAACAGAGACAATAAGCATCGGCAAAACCAAAAGGATTGATTTTAATATGCTAATGCGAGCATTGATAGGAATGCACAAGTGCACTATTTGCGTTGTGTTAACAAGCAATCTGTCTCTTTCTGTGTGCCTCCAATGGATCAGCACTGTTTTTTATTTACTAAGCTTATCAAATAAAAACACAGAGGACAGACATCGGAGACCTTAGGAGAAGACCATAAAAATTGCAGAATTATTTTTCTGTATTCTGCAAATAACTGGAACAAATCAAGCGGTATTAGTCAGGGCACAAAAGTCACCCCAAAGCCAAAATATAAGTACTCTGCCTGAAATAAAGCCCATGACCAGCTGCCTAGAGCAGGCTAGAATGAACTGGGAAACCCAAAGTGTTCCTAGTCATGGTATGCTTCAGTGTGATGTCCTTTAGAAATTGTCCCCCTAAGAATCTGAGGCGGAGATCTCAGATAACTCCCTCATAGGAGTTTGAGACCACTCACTAAGCAATTCTACCTTGTTCCACGTGACATGCTGGACTCTGAGGAAGCAACAGTGGCTAACCTAGCCTTGGGATCCTCAACAGTAACAGCTTCCCGAAGATGAGAGTGAGTAGGATTTCTATGCTTTGGCTTTTCTTGTACCTGGAGCGGGGACACCTTTTGCCCCAGGAACCTGAAGATGCTCTTCTCCATTTGTGAGGCTTCTATGATACAAGAAGGATCAGGTGGTCCACTAACCACAATTCTCCAATGGTATGAGTTTACAGTGCAGTGTTTGTGTCAGAAAGGTAGTTAGAGCAAGCTGGGTTGGGCCCTCTGAAAGAAAACTTAGACCCCATGGAGAAGCTAATTGTTCCATAGAAAAGTCACCCTTTAGGACTGTCCTAATTTGAGGGCTGCTTGAATGGTACCTCTGCGCACAGTCTGGTATAATTCCGGTGGACCAGTAACTCTAGAGCAAACTCTGGTGTGAGGACCTGTCTGTGCAACATTTAGTGTAAGTCCAATGACTCATTACCTCCGTGTACAACCTGGGGAAAGAATACCCAATAAAGGACCAGGCATCCAGAAACCAGAGAGAGAACACTCTCTCTCTCTGCTTTCTTATGCCCTTTTTCATTTTTATTTTCCCAACATCATATGTGGTACACCGTACTGGGTAATGGTGACCAACCAAGCCATTTTTCAGTGACCGCCAGTAAATCAGAGTGGAGCAGATTTGTGAATCCCCAGAAAGAGTTGTGAATCAGCAATGCACTTCAGAAGAAAAAGATATGTGTCTGAGTTCAAGTTGGCGTTCAAGCAAGTGCAGCAAGATATTGATGCTCTAAACATCACGGGTTCATTACTCGAGCTCATTTTTCATCTTGTGTCAGGGAAGAAAGATTAAAGCTAGTTAAACCCACCCTTACATATTTTACTTGTAGTTCATGAAGGATGTTGCAATACCTCTATGAGGATTTTACAACTTTTGTGACAGATAGGACATGGGATAAGATATTTGGGAGCACAACTGATTAGGAGTAAAGACCAAGTAGTGCAGAACTCTACAGACTGTTACACTATTTTGAACCTTCAAATTAGGTTGAGAGATGATGTGATGCAGACCAAAAAAGGTCTTCTATCTTGCCCTTCAGTAGTTGTAATTTATAGAAATGGCTAGATCTGATGAATCAATAGAGATTATCATCACCCGAGTAGAGCCAAGAAAGCTTTTCAGCTATCACTCAGAATTCTTGTCTTGATTCTCTATGAAGTTCTTCAGCAACCTCTACATAGTTTCTCCAAAGGCAACTGTCACACGAGTCCAAAAGAACCATAGCACTGCACACCATCTTTCCACCTGTACTCATTTACTTTCCCTGTCTTGTACAATGAAATCTCACTAGCACAAGCATGCTTCGTTCTCACTGCTGATATTATAAGGGAGCATTGTCTTTGGATCAGACCGAAGAAATCCCAGATCCTGCTCGGATAGTTTTCTAGTTTTTTAAACAGACATGGAATGACAACTCGCGTAGTAACTGGAGTCAAATATTCATCTGCTAACTCTGCAATCCCATGGACCAGAAGCAATAAGGGTCATGCTTGAACTCCTAAATTCAGTGTATCTATTTTAACACTGAAGACTCAGGTGTTTCCAAAGCAATATTACGTTTATTTGAACTCTTAGCCAGCATCATGTAGAACAGGGATTCAGAGTCTGTGTCAGTATCTGCATTCGGAGACACTGGAGATGGGGTTCTCTTTCTTCTACACTTAGGCAGAAGAGGGTCAAGTGTTTGATGATTAATGGGACTGATAAGGAAAAAATCAGGCTACACCATGTGGAGGCTCTGGTTGTATTGGTGGAAGCACTAGAACAGCAACAGAAACCAATGCAGGTTGAGCAGGAGCTATGTGAAAGGTCTTCTGTATGCAGACACCGACCTCTGCCTCAGAATGGCTACATTCCATGAAGGAGGGTTACGTGAAAGCTGCAGCAGTTAGAAAGCGTCAGCACTAGGTCATCTCAGAGTTTTAGAATAGGAAAGAAGCCCTGACGATGATGGCTCCCTTAATGCTGAATAGTGCTGTTGCTTGAACATCGACATCCTGACTGATGCTGTACCTGTTTGTGATGGCGAGCATGCTGGTACCGTGACTGTCCTCAATAAAGAGTAGAGTCATCAGATCATGAATAGAATCTACCACAGTGAGAGTTTTGATGGGTTAACTGAGACACAGTGGAAGGAGCCCATCCCTAGCTCTATCAAGCCAATTCTTCACCTTGTTGTTTCTCAGGTCTTTGGTATCGTTCAGTTTCATTTTTTAAAAAGATTTTGACAAAATTAGCAGTCCTCCAATGAGAGTAAAGATGGACTACAAATCACATATACTCTGTGTCAGTTACTTGCACCTTTCTCCCTCCTATGAGGGGCTTTTCACAAACAATGAAGGTATGATGAAAGCAGAGTGGAAAGACCCAGCCAATATTACTGAATTTAATCAGGAAACAAGGTAGGGAATACTCACAGATGTTAAACATGTTGAGAGAATCTAAAAAAGCTTTGGTAATAGGGAGTAATCCTCTAAAAAAATATGACAAAAACTCTATCAGTGTTGTGAGATCCTTCTCCCACAAGCCAGAAAAAGAAATTAGGCTGTGGAGCACTTGACAGTAAATAGCATGATGTGAAATGGTAGCTGCAGGCTCCTTAAACACGCACTTTTTTTTTTCTACATCTCTATGGATGCTGCCTCTCTAGTTGCATTTTCCTTTAATTTGTGCTTGCTTTTTCCTTTTTCGCTAGTCAGAAAGGTTAGGTTTTGTACTGCACTGTTTCCTTTTTGTGTTTAATTGGACATCATTTTGGAGAAGAAAATATTTAAAATTCACAAAAATCAATCTTTAATATGCTGCAATACGTGTATCTGCATTTAAAAAAATACATAGTTCCATCATTTAAAGAAATTATTTATATGTTTAAAAGTATTCTGGGACCCCCACATGCAAGTGCGAATATTCTAATTTTTATGACCATCAATGAAGATCCTACAATATAGAACGTTATAAAAATAAAGAGTATTCTTGTGTCCCGCCTTGTCTGTAATTGTAAAGTATTATAAAAGGCAAGTATAAAACATGCCTACGTCAGAAGGCTAGTCGTTTGCGTTTATCTATGGAGATTACAGCCCACATCCGTCAGTTTGCAGAGATATTTTCAACAATGTACTAAGTCACACTTAACGCATACCCCTGTGCTTTACTTATGAGCTAGGATTAAATATTTGTAAGCTCTAGATAAAAGGTCCTGAAATTGCTTACTTTAATTTGCCTTTGTCAAACAACTCAAGATTTCCATACCTGCACTCTGTGTGTACCTTCTCTTCCTTGAAGCTGTGGCCCCTACTTGGACCGGAGGCAGCACAACTAGTTGGCGGCTCCTCTAAACTTGATTGTTTCTTTGCTGTAAAAGTAAAGTATAGGATTACCTTATGACAGCCTATCAACAGTGAACATGTGTGCTCCATGTTTCCTGATCATTTGAAACTCATGACTCAGCATGGACTGAAACACACTGACTCATAGACAGTCTGTCTAAAATCATATTTACAGAGCAACTGCCACTTTGTATGGGTATTTTGTTTATATACACATCTTTGCTTAATTCAGATTTCTGTATTCAGTTTACTACCCTACATCTAAAAGCTTTTTGATAGTATAACAATTTAAAAACACAATCAACAATGAAAATGTTGCTTTTAAAGGATAGAGTTGCAGATTAAATGCAATCATTATAGACAACACAATACTTTTCAAATCTACTTAGATGTTCCAATGACATTCGAATGAATAATCAAAATAATGTGGTGCAATTGCACATATGCAGGTAACATAGGTCCCAAAGTAGTAGTTTATCAATGGAAGGAAGATAAACTGCAGTAGGTATAGGGCAGAGTGTGATAAAAAAAACTACCACCTTTACAGATCGTATTGAATTATGGGCATAAAAAATGAAGTAAGCATTGGGAGATAAAACTGCTAGCTTCCTATCTGTAAGAATGGCACTAGATATATACCTGTGTTTGGAAGGACTCAACATCCATCCTGCATATCCTACATATAAGAAAACTCACACTGGTCAGGTTAGGAGTCTTATAAGCAGAAACACAGGCCAGGTGCTCAAGATGTACCCAGCTGGGCAACATGTTTCATATTTTGTGGGCATGTAGGACCGCACAGTTTCTTTTAGAAGGATGCGTTGTTCCACATCAAGTCTATAAATCAATATCCATCTTCTGAGGGACCCTCTGGTTGTCCTTCTGTGATCTCCCATTTCTGGTGACGCATGTGACCTCTTCACTGGATTTTGTCACTCAGCTGCTTCTAGCTGCTCATATCACACTATTCCAAAATCTGAAATCCCCTGACAAGCCATCAAATACAGCTTAAACTGGCAGTATTTGGCAGCTATTGGCTATGGAAAAGTTCCCTGTCAAAATGCTATCTACATTTCTAGTCCAAAGAACAGCAGCAATTTCTGAAGGAAACTGCTATATTATGCTACACGTTTTCCTCAAAGTGCTTGAGTTAGAATATAAATGACTAGAACTGATATATACCTGTACAATTTGGTGCTTATATGCGTTGAACACTTTTTCAGTCTTGAAAAATACTATTGACACAAATTTATGTTAACCCTCGCCACCAATACAAAACATCACATTTGTCAACCCTCACACACCAACACATTTCAATACTATGAAATCGGACCACTGTGGCAAATACTCATTGATATGTTATTCAATAAAGATCAGATACTTATGAGTACTGGAATGATTAATCTTAAAATACTTTGCTGCAAAATATGAACATGCTTAACTAAGAGATAGTTAGAAGCAGATTTTCAGTATCAATGAAACAAACTTAAGCTTTAAGAAACTTCACTTTCAAAATGGCTTTAATAAATTCTATACCAACAAAAATCTTTTCATTACAGAAAAATGGTTAGAAAAAACCCTGGGCATACCGTAGTACTTATGCTTCTGTTAGGTTCAGCTACGTTTTAAACAAAATAAACTGACAGGCAGGACAGAGAGCTCAAGTAACTTTCAAATCATACAGCTTAAAACCTCCCAATGTAGGACAATTGAAATGTTGATGGCTAACCTTACTAACTCAGGGCCTGCTTAAAGTTTGGCAGACAGGGTACTTCATCACAAACACAACAGAGTACCCTGTCCGCTGAACTCTTGGTCCACTTGCCTCATTTAGAGAGAGGCAGGCCAAAAGTATTCCGTTGGCAGCGACACTGACAGCACTGTCAAAATAATACTTTTCTGATGGCCCCACAGAATAGGAGCTGACAGAGGAAGGACTTTACACCACCCACCATATTTAGGGTGAATGGTGTAAAGTATTTTCTTCCTTCCATCACCACCAGGAAAAACATTGTGGTAAGGTAAAAGAAAAAAATAAATAATGGCCCCCACATCCCAGTCGAAAACTCCCAGTGTGTGCGGGCATTAGTTTTTTGTTTTTCAAAAACAAATTCCCACTTTGGGAGTTTGTTAAAAACAAAACAACTTATGAAAAGTTTGACTGCTGACTGTCCTGTTTGATGGTACCATCCGTCAAAATTTCCTACATTGAAAGGAACAGTCATGACGACTGTTCCTGGCAATGTAGAGAGCTGTCCACAGCACCGGCAGCCAACTCTAAAACTGAAGGGCAGCGGTGCCTCAGGATAGGGGAGGTACTTTCCTCCACGATCCTGATGAAGCAAACTTCATCTGCCAAACTCTAAATCGGGCCCTTAGACAAAAAAACTATAAGCTTGCCAGTTCTCTACAAACCTTCTAATTAAAATGAAGGCATATCTAAGGAAGAATTTTTGAAGTTGAATAGCTTATTACTTTCGTCGAGCCAGGTTAAGAGCCCGATGTATATCTTGCCGCTAAGCATACTCCATTGCGGGGGGAAAGACTCCTATGACTTCATCACAGTTTAATTGGTTCATAGGAAATAATTTTGCTGTGTGTGACTCCCATAGATGGACTGAGTGCACATACTCGTTCTTCGATATCATCTTATGTAAATTACTCCATTAAAGATATGCTTGTGTGGTATATGCTTTTTCCCTCACTGACAATGTTCATGATGGCAACAGTTGGCAGTTACTTATTCTTGTACCTACGAACTGTGAACACTCAATAAAAAATGTTTAAAAAATTGTATTAAAAAAGCATACTTTATCGCAACAGCGATGCGGTATGCTTACTGCCAAGATAATGGTCTGCTCGCATGATTTAGATGCTGGCTGACCATAGGTTTGGCTACGGCGGTGATAACTCCGTCATCGCCATAGCCAAACCTCTCCGACGGCCAGACAGAATAAGGGCCATTGGAGAAATGGCTATATGTGTATCCACCCAATTAGGATGAGCGGGCATATTGCATTATTTTACTATCTGTCACCGCCAGGCAAACCCTAGCAGTAACAGACAGTAAAAATAATGCCCCCCTCGCCACGGGAGATAACTCATGAGGTAGGCTTTTTCTTTTTCATTTTCAAAAAGCAAATCCCATTTCAGGGATTTGTTTTTGAAAATTTTAAAAGAAAACTTTGGTGCAGTGCTCCGTCATGTAGCCAGAACTGTGCAACAAACAGCATTGACAGGAACCGCCATGACGGAGGTTTATGTCAATGCTTTATAAATGACCGCCAGCTTGGCGCTCATTTATAAATTCGGCGGGCGGTCCCTCCACCAAGGGGATAGAATAATCCACTCTGCCCCCTGGTGGAACAGGCCATCCGACGAAATATAAATCGGGCCATATATCATCATGGGTGATTTTAATCTATGGAGAGAGAGGACTATAAGTATAGGTTAAGTAAGTCATTGTTATAACATTTTGAAGCTTTTGTTTTTACAAAAGCAGATCATCAAGCTACCCATTCAAAAGCCAACTGTTTTTGGCTTTCAAAGTATCCAAGAAAGAAAAGTAGAACAGCAACACTATTGCATATAGAAAACACTAATTGAAGAGAATATCCATCCAACTTGTCTAAGTTAGATGTTATGACTCCGAAATCCATGGTTACCGCTTGTAGACTCAAGACTAAAATATATCAAAGTATTTCACTCCCTTAAAATGTGGATAATATACTAATATCACGTCATTACAAAACTGGCTCAAATGGCGGATTTAAGCGAGGATAAGTGGAAGAGTGGCATTAATAGGGACACGTGTTGTGTACACCAAAATTAAAACGGAAGCCAGGTTTGAAGGGAGCTAGGAGAGGCTGCAATCTGGAGTTAAACAAGTACTTTCTTCACTCTCGCATTCCTGACTTTCAACAATCAAGAGTATTAATTCCTTCCTCCCTAAGTGCAACATTGTTCGGGCGACAGCAATAGGTAGCTCCCTGCTTAAGCACGATTGGGTGACATGAAGGTAAGAGGGTAGTCATAATGCCTAATCACTGTGGAAACATTCAATTGCTTGTGATACAGAAACACAATTCTAAGGAGCAAGTCTGTAGTCCCTCTACTATTATAGCAAACATGTTTAACTCTAATTGAACACCTGTGATTGGATTGATGTTCTAAACACCCCTTGTTTTTTTTGCTTCATAACTATCTAGATGTTAATGTTTCCCTTAATACTAAGGCAAAACACATATTTGCCAGAAAATATGCAGATACCTTTAAGTAGAGGTCATTTAAATTATACTCAGTATGGTCAGACTTCACTGTGCATACATTACATGAGTCTTACTCAATATGCATCTCTCCACTTGCAAAGTAATGTAGGGCCTCTAACGTTTATATCAGACCCAGAGTCTAAAGTGGAATGTATTTGCATTGTGCAGTTGACTGTTCTTACTTATATTATTATTCTCAATATATTGTTGCTGCATCTCTCAGATTGTATGCTGTCCTTGAATTGTATGGTAAAAAGTAGGTGCCATTCTCAGTTGTAAACTGTTTTCCCACTTGTAAATCAAAGATAGAGCTATGTATAAGACTGTGAGCTGGATTTGAATTATACTGCATTATCTATTATTATTTTAAATTATCTTGTAATGTGGTATATGCCTTTAGCTGGAAACGTATATAAAGGTTTTTATCCCTTTAATAAACATCAAATTATACTTGAATGGAAATTGGTGTGCTGACCCTTCTCTAAAATTGTAAATCTTTTTACAAATTGAACCCTAAATGCTATCACCAGATCCTACCAGCTAGCATCTTTTTTTTTTATGTATCTTTTTTATTAATCTTTGCTCAGTATATTTTCTTAGTATATCTAACAAAACCAAAGCTATTATATTAGACTTGAGGATGTAGGTAATAATACCTATGGGCTCGGACCTTCCCTGGCCATCCCCGCTCTGCGACTTATCCAAACATACTCTCAAAAACCACAAACAAGGGGTGGCGGGGCAGCTAGGGTGGCCCTACGCACCTGCTTCCAGTCCACAGACTGTGGGGGGTTGGCGACCTCTGATATTCTTTCGTATTATATGGCCTCGCACCTGCTGGTCCTCAACGAATGGTGGTACGGAGATAGATCGGATCCAGCGTATGCTGTTGAGCGGCGGTGTATGGGAGATCATACCTTACACACGATCCTATACTCTGCGTTGTTGAGGCGCTCCTTGCCGTCTGCCACACAGCTTGTCTTTCAGATTTGGAGGCAGGCGTTACGGAGGATAGGCTGGTGGAACAGATTGACCCGGGAGACCCCTCTATGGCACAATGGACGCCTGCCACAGCTGGCGGTTCTGTTTGGATTCCGCGACTCGGACGCTATCGGGATTTCTACTTTGGGGGACGTTATGCGGGGACCCGTGTTGAAATCGTTTCAAGACATGCAAAAAGATTTTCAAATGCCAAAAACTAAATTCTTTAAATATCTGCAATTCCGACATGCTATTTCCCCTAGCTTGGAGGGCCTGGAGGCACTGGCGGAGTTCAGTCCGGTGGAAGCAAAGGTATTCATGGGAGATCTGCGGGACCACAAGATCTCCAAAATGTATCAGTCCCTGGTCACACATAGCTCCCCGTCCCTGCAGCATCTCCGAGAGGTTTGGGAGGGAGATGTGGGCCCGATGGAGGAGGAAGATTGGACGGAGGCTCTGGCCTCCCCGCATGGGGCCGCCATCGCAATGAGCCTTCGGCTCATCCAGTTTAAATACCTCCAAAGGGTGTATTATACCAGAGTCAGGCTGTGTAGGGCGGGCTTGGTGGCTTCCCCTGTGTGTCTTCGCTGCGCGCATGAGGAGGGTACCTTGCTACATACCGTGTGGCACTGTTCCGCGCTGGCACGGTTTTGGAGGGGGGTAATAACCTGCCTTTCAGAAGTTCTGTGTTGGGATCTCCCCTGTTCGCACAAGTTGGTTCTCCTGCATGTCACGGAAGGTATTGGGGGCAATGTTTATAAACGTCATCTTATGCTTTTAGGTTTTACTTTAGCCAAACGAGACATTGCCAGGGCTTGGAAGGCAACAGTGGCGCCTTCCGTCTCTGCATGGAAGAATGGCCTAGACTTTTGTATGGGTTTGGAGGCTCCCATTTTTGTGGCAAGAGGGTGTCCTCGTAAACACTACAAAAGCTGGAAGCGCTGGGCGGACTATCGTGGCCAGGAGCTAGAACCTGCCTCTACCCAGCGCCCAGACCGGATTTAATTTTTCCCCTCTCCTCTGGTGTGCCCCTCATGCCCACGGGGTGGGATAGAAGCCCATTGGGAATGACACATAGTGAATATAGGTGTGTGGCATTGACTGGTTATGCTGCTTTTGAATGGTCGACGGTGCGATGGGGGTGGGGGTGGGGGAGTGTTGTATATTTTTCCTTTCTGTTTTGATTCAATTGCAATGCCCTTTAATTTTCTCCTGTGTATATGAGAAAATTGTCAAAGTCACAATGATGTATATTGATGCTACGGAAATCTCTGGGTCACAGGGCTCCGCCCTATACATGTTTTTGACTAATAAAATATGTTTTAAAAAAACCAAAAAACACAAACAGAGTTCTTGCAGCCCCTCTGAGACTCTGAAAAGCAAAACGTATGGTAACTTTAGATTGGGTAGGATTAAAACTAATCTTTTATAACAAAAGACACATTCTATTTTAAAACTCTACATTCTCTTATTAAAGAAAACTGATCACCATGGGATACCAAAACTAAAGAGTTGTACATTCCCCTTTTCAAAAATGAGAAGGCTTAGATCCAATCCTTGGACATAAACTTCCACATATTTGCTACAATGTTTGATGCATTTAAGATACTTAAAGCCTCAACCTCCATGAAAGGGGGCAATGAAGAATCTACACTTATTAACTTAAAAAACAGAGACAATATTGCATTGCCTCCCTGCATGAATCCTTCCACCCCCAAGAGAGATCCTTCTGACTGAACTAAAAAGGGCACAGCCCTTGCAGATGTGGAGGATCAGCAGAAGCCTGGCCTTGTCCCCAAAGCTCTCGGGAGGATGACAGATTTGAGTTTGTGGGGAGCCAAGATAAGAGGGCAGGATTTCAAAAAGCATGTCGTTTCTTGGGGTGAACACATCTTTCTGGCTTCTTGCCAGGCTGTGAGTTGTGCATAACAGCAGAACTCACTTTTTTTGCACAACCCATCACAGCTTGTGAGGATCTGGATTTAATGACAGAGACTAAAGAAGCCTTGGATGGTGATCCAAATTGAGCCTGCACTTGTGATGACTGAGCTATACACAAAAACAAAACTCCCATGTCTCTATTTTTACTGCCACAGATGGCCCAAAATTACTGAGAGCTGCCATGAAGCGTTTGCAGTTTTAGTCTTTATTTCAGACCATAAGCAGTTGTTGTGGATTAATATGTTGCACTATGTGCCCACCCCTTTCCCTAACCCCTTGTTGATACTGGACTCCAGTTTCTTGATATGCATGAATGGAAAAAGTAGCCTCATAACAGTGATGTTCTAAGAACATTTCATATTTAGTTAAAACTAGTTTTGGTGCATCATCTGAGGTGTTAGCATTGTATAGTTATAATTAAAGCCTCAGACTTGTGTACCTTTGTGATATTAACCAACTAAAAAATAACCACACACAATTAAACCACATCTTGCACAAATAGGATCAACTTAAAGCATCACTCCACAACATGACAAACTTTCAAACAAGTAAATTATGGGAAGACAATACATTCCATCAAAGCTAAGAACAGCAGTTACTGCTCTACCAAAAAAGTGCAAATGAAAATCTCTGTCTAAAAGGAATAATGGCTTTAAATGAGTATTACAAGTGGGAGTCCTTACTCTTGGAAGATGTGAGTAAAAAGAATGCCTATGGAGTAAAACAGTATCTCTCAATCAATTTCAAGTTAGCAAACATAATTGTAAAGCAGAGGTATCTTTTTGAAACTTCTATTTTGTTTGTAGGTGGTAGTTCATGTACTTGACATATGTATCTTTAACCTTAACACCTTCTTTTCAAGTTAAGCAGCACCAACAGAAGACCACCTTCGGGAACTTTTTTTCAGGAGTACTCGGGCAATGAGGGGTGACTCTGCTCAGTTCAGGTGTATCAGAGCAGTTTACCACTGGCCTCCCAGGGCTACCCTTAATTCTGGACCAAAAACTGCTCGTCAAGCAAACCACTTTAGCACTTGACTCTCAGGGTATCAAAGTCAAGCAGTCCAAGGCTTACCCAGGGATGTGGTGTGTAGAACAATAAATAACAATCAATAATTCACTATCCAGCCAGTACTTTAAACTGACACACACAATTGAATCACTTAAAGTAATAAACAAACAGATAGCATTTCACAAAGGCAATAACACAAACTGTTCCCATGGCAATCTCAGGAACAGTGTGTAATGGTACTGTACATTGGCCCTTGGCCAAGCCTGTGGGGTGGGGGGGGGGGGGGTTAGGGGGAGGTAATCTCGGCAGGCCTGTCACACCAGCTCCTGTGATCCATCAATCACAGTTCGTGTGCCACCCCACATAGGTGTGCACTTAGCCCACCTATCCAAGCTTGTAATATCATTGTACCTTACTGTCCATGGTGAAGTAGTTCGAAGAGCTGAGTTTGTCTGCAATTAACACCTGCAGCGTTTGCTAGTCAGGGTTGGCTGCACCATTCTATGTGATATGCATCATGCAAAACTCACAAAGAGGAGTTATGGTGGTTCTCACTATAGCCTCACCGATGTCGAGGTGAATGGTGGTGCCTGCAATTCACCAGTCAAGAGGAGGCTCCGCGGGGGAGGGGCACGGGTCTTCTGGTCACAGTGAGCCTGTGGTTGAGATTCTTCCTTGGGTCCAGTCACAAAACCCACATCCCAAACAAGTTTAGGCACACCCTAGTTTGTACCTGTGATTATTCTGGCTAGTGCGGTCACCTCTGCTTTGGTTGATCTCTTCTTGGGCAGGTTGTTTCAACCACAGAAGGTCACCTCCTTCCAGTGCTTAAAGGCTTCCTTGTACTACAGGCCAACTCCTGGGCAAGTTCAATGCCACCCTTCTCCTCTAGGCATCAATGCAGTTGCCATGCTGTGTGGACAAACCAGGGACTTCTAGACCTCACTTCTCACACAGCGGTGCAGGTCTCTTGTGCCCTCACAGCAGCAGCTTAAACTCATCTAGCACTGGCTCCTTCACAACCCCATCTCCTTCAGAGTAGCTTCTTCTTAATGCAAGGACACTTCCAGGCTCCTTCTGAGCAGGCAATCAGCTCTTTCCTTTGAAGCAGGGTCCAGGCAGTCTATCAAGTTTTCCCTAAGTTACTAGTAGTGAACAGATAATGGAAAGTTGGCAGTGGATACCCCAATCCTTGCGCTCTAAGGATTCTTCCAGTCACTACCAATATGGGAACTGACAGTGGCGTAGCTAGGTTGGCATGCACCCTAGTGCAAGAAAAGTAACTGGGGCCCCTCACTAGCATGGCATCTTAGTCTGTCAGCTGTTCCCAACACTCCTGAACCTCTTTCGACAGACTCTGCACCTGCCATATCAAGATTACCTACCATTCTCATACACACACTATTGTATTTGCACTCTCTGCACTGTATTTCTGCAAGTCAAAGTCATATCCCTAAAAAGCATTAACAAAGGAAATATTTTTGGCCCTTGTAAAGTGCATGCACACAAAGACATAACATGAAGGGACCTCACATTCACACTTTTACCCTCAAATAGGCACGTCCCACACGCTGCACTCACACAGGCATATGCCTCACTCTGCACTCACACAGGCACAACTTTCAACCTGTAGACCACGGACCCTGAAATCACAAAAGACAATGTTAATTCTGCATTCTCACAGGCACACCCCTCACAATGCAATCACTAAACATGGCAGCTATTCTGCACCCACACAAGTACACTGCTCACACAGGTACACCGCTCACTAGCAAGGAGCAGAGTTTGGATAGCTGGAGCACTGAAGGCACCAGTTGAGTATCTGGTGCATCGGAGCACTAGTGCAATTCAATCTGTTGAGGTAAACTACGCTGAAGCCTGAATGTCCACTAAGGTTATCTAATCTCCCATTAGCCACGCTTGGACCAGCACTGCAGACTGAGTGAGTCTGATCTTTGTGGATTTTTGCGGGGAAGGGTCTTGGCATCAAAAAAATTCTCACTTGCCTTCTAAAAAGCAAGGCAGTTGTTTTCTTTGTAGTACAAGCATATGCTAAAATAAATAAAGAAAAACTAAAATAATTGCAATGAAATGTGGAGGGCATGTGCATCAATAAAAAATTAAAACGTATAGCTGCACACTGGGCTGCCAGCTTGGAACAGCAAAAATGTATGCTGAGTATGCAGAATAGCATTACAAGAGGGTGGCATGATTTTGAAGCAGAATAGCATTATAAGATGGTAGCATGATTTTGAAGCTTGCCGCAGTGACACCTGGTGCTCTGCTTTAGAAAGCTGTGGTCCAGTAGCAATGGCAACACAGCTGCTTGTACTCTAATTACACAATTAGGACTAGCCTGCATTTGCATGAGCTGTGGGGGATAAGCGTAAAGGAATTATCTCTGGAGGTTGGACTCCGCTGGATGCAGAGTATCACAGAGTAAGTAGCCAAAATACTGTTACTAAGACTGCCTGACATCCTAAAGACCAGCGGTTTTATACTAGGCAGAGCCAAACATTGGCAACAAAGTGAATGGCTGAAGAGGGCTGATCCACTGCCCAATTGTATGTATGCTGTTCTGAAGAGCTGAATTAATATGTGAAGGACACTCTTGTCTGATGATGACTGAATTAGGCTTACCCAAAGCCCATTTTCTCTAAGCAAGATTATGTATTATTTTTGTGAAAATATGAGGCTGGTGAGACAGCTGAAATGGTGAGACAGCTGAAACAGCCTTTTGGTCCCAGAGGCATAGTTGAAAACAACCTCACGCAAATCCCTCTCACACACGAACCCACCACAGCACCCATCAAGACGAGACTAAAATGTATACTCCTAAACTGCAGGTCAGCATCTAGACATGCAACCGATATAGCTGACCTTTTACTCGCTAATGAACCAGACATTTTAATCCTGACTGAAACATGGCTAAATGAATCATCTACGCCTATCCTGGACATACTAGTACCCCCTAACTATGACATCACTAGACTAGACAGAATTGATAGATTGGGCGGTGGGATTGCTTGCATACATCAGAGCAATCTAACAGTGACCAACTCCAATGCCCCTTCACTACCCTCCTGTGAATACCTTTGTGTAAATATCTCTAGTAATAACAAACAAATTTGCTCACTACACGCATTTTACCACCCTCCAGGTGATAACCCCACATTCATAGAACACCTCATGGATATTCTAGCTACAAACGACGCCCAACAAAATATGCAAATATTCCTGGGTGACTTCAACTTACACTGGGATGACCAAAGCGACCCAGGGTCAATAGCCTCAAAGCTTTCCTCTCAGACCTTAACCTTAACCAAATATGTAATAGCGCCACACATGACAAAGGCTCAACCCCGACCTAGTAATCTCCAAAGCTGACTCCACTCAGCTCGACTCAATCCTCCCTTGTGATTGGTCTGACCATCACATCATCACTTTCCATATCATGGAATCAGTTAAACAGCTCTCGACACAGCCCCCGAGAACAAAGGTCTGGAAGAGGAATCTAAAAAACATTGATTCCAACCTACTCGTAACCTCTAATCCTAACATCCTTCGTCCCCCGGAAGACCTAACCGATGTACAAGGTCTGTCCAACCACTATTTCCACTCCATGAACAACTTATTAGACGAAATAGCTCCCTTACAGCTGAAAAGAACCACCACAAAAGACTCTCAACCATGGTATGATGATAGGCTAAATGAAGATAGGCGATCACTAAGAGCAATTGAACGTCGATGGAGATCTGCACCGTCCTCTGACCACCTCAAACTACTAAGAACCACTAGAAACTCCTACTTTAGAAAGATCAGAAGATCAAAAACCGACTTCTTCAGTACTCAATTAGACCAAGCCAAGAACCATCCCAAAAAACTATTCGATTTAATCAAAGCCCAAACCAAGAGCGTACTCACCCACCCCAAGGGTACACCCGACACCCTACCCAATTGTGAGGAATTTGCCTCTAATTTCATTATGAAGTCAGAAACCATAAAAACCCGACCTGCTTAATGACCTTTAACCCTTACTGATACGCAAAGATCTCCTCACTGCCCCAGACAGGTAACCCAGTCAAAGGCTCCACAAAATTCAACCTTAAAAACAACGCAGCCTGGTCCACTTTCAACACTTACAGTGAAGACACTATACTAAAACGCTAACCGCCTTGAATCCCTCCAGTCACTTCACAGACCCGCTTCCTGCTAACTACTTAAAAGACTTCATTCCACTGTTACTACCGCTATGGACTAAGATTATAAACACCTCCCTCCATCAAGGAACCATCCCAGAAATCCTGAAAACCGGCCAGGTATCCCCTATCCTAAAAACCAACAGCTGACCCATCAGACTTAAATAACTATCGTCCGATATCCAACATCCCCACTCTAGCCAAGCTCTTGGAAAAATGTGTTCACATGCAATTTAGCAACCACATTGAACAATTCAACCTGCTCAACCAATACCAATCAGGCTTCCGGGCAGGTCACAGTACGGAATCAGCCATGACCCACATAATAGACGACGCACTAAAAATCCTTGACCAAAACGAAGCCTGCTTAATAATCTTACTCGACCTTTCATCGGCATTTGACACCGTCAAACACGACAACCTGCTAGAGCTCCTAAGTCACAGAATGGGACTAACTGGATCCGTGCTTACCTGGTTTACCTCTTTCCTCCAAAATAGATCTCAAAGATTCAAGGTCAATCAATCCTTATCCAACCCCGTCCCAGTCACGCTAGGAGTACCGCAAGGATCTTCCCTTTCACCCACACTTTTCAACCTCTTCATGGAGCCACTCACCGAACTTCTCAGTCGCTCCAAGGTCCATTTTCACATGTATGCAGACGACACCCAACTCTACATCAAGATCCATTCACTTGAGGACATCAAATCCCTCATCTCAACGCTACAAAAAACTCAAACATGGTTGGCCGAAAATCATTTGAAACTAAACTCCCTCAAAACGGAATTCCTTTTAATCGCCCCCCCAAACAAATCGTCCAATATCCTCGACTGGATGAAGCACCTAACAGCACTCAAAGGTCAGCCTCTCATTGTCGATTCAGCGAAATCACTGGGGGTAACACTGGACAGAAACCTAAAGATGCATAAACATATCAGCGCCTCCACAAAAGGTGCAAATTTCCACATGAACACCTTGAGAAGACTAAAACCCTTCCTGCCAGCAAACGACTTCAAACAAGCAGTTCAAGCCCTAGTAATCCCAAGAGTGGACTATGGAGCTGTAGCCCTATACGGCCTCCCCAGATCGACTACAGCCCCGCTAAGAGCCGCTATCAACTCAGCCGCAAGACTCATCACAGGTTCAAAAAGAAACACTCACATCTCCCCAATCAATCAATCAATCATGTCACTTATAAAGCGCACTACATACCCGCGAGGGTCTCAAGGCGCTGGGGGAAGAGGGGGGTGGTGCTGCTACTGATCGAAGAGCCAGGTCTTGAGGAGTCTTCTGAAGGCCAGTAGGTCTTGGGTCTGTCGGAGGTTGGTGGGGAGGGTGTTCCAGGTCTTGGCGGCGAGGTGGGAGAAGGATCTGCCGCCGGCGGTCATTTTCCGGATGCGGGGGACTGTGGCGAGGGCGAGGCTGGTCGAGCGGAGCTGGCGGGTGGGGGTGTAGAAGCTGAGTCGTCTGTTGAGGTAGGCTGGTCCGGAGTTGTGGAGTGCTTTGTGTGCGTGGGTGAGGAGCTTGAAGGTTATCCTCTTGTTGACAGGGAGCCAGTGCAGGTCTCTCAGGTGGGGTGTGATGTGGCTGCGTCGGGGATGTCGAGGATAAGACGTGCAGAGGCGTTCTGGATGCGTTGCAGCCGTCTCAGGAGCTTAGCCGTCGTTCCTGCGTAGAGGGCGTTTCCGTAGTCCAGCCTGCTGGTGACGAGGGCCTGGGTGACTGTTTTTCTTGTTTCGGTGGGGATCCACTTGAAGATCCTGCGGAGCATTCGGAGGATGTTGAAGCAGGATGAGGAAACGGCGTTGACCTGCTTAGTCATGGAGAGGGTGGGGTCGAGGATGACCCCTAGGTTGCGTACGTGGTCGGTGGGTGGCGGGGCTGTTCCCAGTGATGTTGGCCACCAGGAGTCGTCCCAGGCTGAAGGGTTGGAACCAAGGATGAGGACCTCCGTCTTGTCCGAGTTCAGCTTCAGGCGGCTGGTCCTCATCCATTCGGCGACGGCCTTCATTCCTTCGTGGAGGTGGGCTTTGGCGGTGTGAGGGTCTTTGGTGAGGGAGAGGATCAGCTGGGTGTCGTCGGCGTAGGAGATGATGTTGAGGTTGTGCTGTCGGGCGACGTGGGCGAGGGGTGCCATGTAGATGTTGAACAGCGTTGGGCTGAGGGAGGAGCCTTGGGGTACGCCGCAGATGATCTTGGTGGCCTTGGATCGGAAGGGGGCGAGGCGGACGCTTTGTGTTCTGCCGGAAAGGAAGGATGTGGTCCAGTCCAGGGCCTTCTCTTGGATCCCGGCGTCGTGAAGGCGTGTTAGACCTCAGAGCCCTCAATTGGCTACCGTTCGAAGCTAGAATTCAGTTGAAAATCACATGTATGACGCACAAGGCCTTACATCACAACACTCCAAGTTATCTAGCTCAGAAACTGGTGCTCTCTGCTGGTAATAGAGCCTCTAGGAGTTCCAAGAATCTTCTACTGAAACCACAACGATTTGCCAAGAAGAAAACTTACAACCGGACCTTCTCGGGAATGGCTCCTAGGATCTGGAATGCATTGCCTACAGAAACAAGACTGAACCCATCTACTGCCCACTTCAAAAAAGAAATGAAAGCGATTCTCATGGCTAAATTCACTTGAATTACCTACTTTTCACTGTAATATAATTATTAATCGTTATTATTGATCACCTGTTATCAATAAAACCTATATTTTTATTTTTATATGCATGTACCTGTGTCCAACATCTTCCTTGTAAAGCGCTCTGATACCCACAAGGGTCTTGTTCGCGCTATACAAAACCTTCAAATAAATAAATAAATAAATAAATTGGTCAGTTCAAAAACACACAGAAATAGATAGAGTGCAGGAGCACAGGGGTCCTTGGCTCACATGCATAAGACATACAGCACTGGTCAAGAGCATCACAGTCTTCCCAGAAAGACACTGAACGAGTATGGTACTGCCGGACCAGTGCAGGTTTTTCCAAAGACATGGAACAATTGTGGAAACGCAGGGCTAGCCAGTGCAAGCTTCCTTCAAAGACATTGAACAAGTATGGTACTGCAGGGCCTGTCAGTGCAAGCTTCCTTCAGAGACATGGAACACATTTTGTACTGCAAGGCCAGTGCAAGCTTCCTTCAAAAACATGGAAAAAGAGTGGTACTCAGGGCCAGTGCAAGCTTGATTCAAAGACCTGGAACAAATGTGGTATTGAAGGGCCATTGCAAGCTTCCTTCTAAGACATGGAACAAGTGTGGCATTGTGCAGCACCATGTCAAGCCTCCCGTAGATACAACAAACAAGCAGGATTTCAGATTTGGTACAAGTGTAAGGAACAGCACTGGGGTGTATGAGTGCAAACTTAACATCTTCACATAAAAAACAGGTATCATACTGGGAGAAGCATCAAGCTTATATGAGGCACAGAATACTCAGAATAAATTTTAGAGGTGGGTGAGCCACTAAAGGTTCGAGCCAGATGCAAGATTTTTCTTCAGCTAGAGTTCCTCTTAAGCCCTTGAGCCCAAAATGCACTGAGCTTTCTTGGGTCTTCCGCTAGTACCCAAAGCTCTAACCTCATGCACCAACAATGAAAGACAAACAATTAAACTTTGATGTCAAACAACAGTTGGAAAGGGATATCTATTTAGTCGCTGAATTACACAGTGGGAAAACAGACAACCTGGGATCAATCCTGGCTTGGCCACTTGATTAAATTGTGTGATTGTATGCAGTTATTTTTTTTATCGTGCCTCCTATTTTTTTCATTACAGCATCTGAGAAAACCTTGAACTAGGGGAGGATATGTGCTATACAAAAATCTCTCTTGTGTTTGACCTAATGGAATAAAATGTTGCTCCATGTAAAATGAAAATATAACCTGCATAAAGGTTGTACATGACAACTAACTGGTCTCTTAGTTCAAAATGGTACTGTCATCGGAGTGGGGGTAGGGGCATTAATGTTTCTCATTTCATGCTTAAAAACGATATCGTTTAGTAAACGCCTCTCAATGCAGTGATTTAATCTGATGCACTAAGGTGAAACACTTGTCAAAGAAATATCTTCGTTGAACTTTGAATACAGTTTTTCATATTTTTTTTTAATATATGTTGCGTGATTTCCATAACAAATGTTTTCATTGTCTAGTTCGGGCCTGGGCTCTTAGAGCCAAGAAAAACATTTGCCTCTCCCTGTTCATTTGATGGCCCACCCATTTCTACTACAGTACTATGTATAACAGTTACTCTAGTTCCCACTCCATTAGTATTTCACTCGGGGGAGCAACATCTGGTTTTCTGAGATTCTGGCAGGTTTCCAAGGGTCCTAGAAGGATAACTATTCCTGCTGCTGGTAGAAATAAGGAAGAATTGTACATTAGCAACACCAAGAAGTTGTTTTAAAGTTGCCTGCGTGTTTTTAGCATAAAATGAAACAAACAACGTTCAAATCATTCAGTTTCCCAGTTCCAGCACTCTGTCCTAAGTCTATGCTCTTTTTCTAACTGTCACTGTTTGCGCTCCACCCGACAGGCTGAACGCAGTTATTACTGTCGTGTCTTGTCTTCAGAAGCCATCCAGCAGCATGGGCATAACTTCTTCTTTGGCATCTACTGGTGTTGAGTGGCCAGGGTCGTATGGTGCATTCTACATTTACAAAAATGAGCATGTGCACTGCTCAGCAATTCAGTAATCATGCAATGAGGTCTTTGCAGTGCCCTAACAGGTTCTTCAGTAGATTCTGGTGGTTGGAGTCTGACTCCTGAAGCTGAAAGAACCGGATGGAGATAGCAGCAAACTTCCAGTGCGGTAAGAGCTCCTTTGGCCCGAGTAGGTAGTGAACTTATAGAGATTCTGAAAAATCCAAGCATCACACAAAGAACAAGTGTCATAAATGTGCCACGCCCATGTAGCAGGAGACAGGTAACTGTGTAGTATGTAGCTGGTGTTGCATTTATGAGTACACAGTCACAAATACATTACTAAAGCATGGTGTGATAGACATTATCATTAACAGCCAGCACATTTTCTATTGAAATGAACACTAAATTTGCAAAGACATACAGTTTTAACGATAAAACTATATAGCACACAAATTATTGCATGTGGAAATTTGGTTTTAGCGAATATGTGCCATTTGTGCAACACCATTTGTGCAATGCCAAGTAAAGTGTCTTGATTTGTTTTGATCCTAATAAAATCATTGTTTCCATTACACTTTTAAATATTTGTACTGTTCATTTATAAGTATTTAAATGTTGATGTGTTAGAAGAAAACGACATCATACAGCCTTTCTTTTCACACCAGCAAGATTGTCACATAGTTCACTTTACAAAATCCTCAATGTTTTGCTTTAAGTGAAAGAAAAGTAAACACCAGTCTCTATGTTAAAAGAATAAGCAGCAATTTGTCAAAAGACTAGACTGACATTTGACCTTTATCTTTGAACACACAGCAAATGCGACAGCATAAAGAAAAATGTTAAGTCTTTGTTAAGGCTCGTTCACCTTCGGAAATCCAGCATGATTATTTAGGTGCCCGTTTGGGGCTCAAGGGGCTGCTATAGTTAATCCCCCTCTCACCTCCAGGCCCCGGTGCATTGCATCATTGTTAGCTACGTCTCTGGAACCCCAGGCTTCGGATCAGGAGATCTTAGCATTTCTACAGGAAATTTCTGTCCTGTCTTTATAACCAAGTTGTACACAGGTATTGTGTATTCCAGCAGTTCCGTTCTGTGACCATTTCTGGGTAGTTCTGCACTTTTATTATTTCCACACAGACTGGTCCAGCCATGAACTTTGTTTCACACGTGAGTAGAAAGGCACAAGGGATCAGAGAGTCTTCTGTCAGGAGTAACCCAAAACATGAGCACAAAGGAAAGAGAGGCTGCCTCGCTTAACTGCCTGTTAAACTGTGGGGATAGTCCCTCCCAGGGAACAATGGGCCAGGAAGGAGTATGGGGAAACTCGCGTGTTTCAATGGACCGCCTGTCTCCTTACTTAACTCTGAACACTCTGTCTGACCCTCTACAAAAGATGTCTTAATCAAACGAGAGAGAGAGGAACAGTGTGGACTAGTTCACTTCCCCTGGGTATAGTAGTAAGTATCAAAAGGAACTAGCTTATAGGAATAGAAGCTATATGTCTATGTCAAGAAAAACCATTTTTTTTAATGAAAACCCTCACCCACCAACCTAGTTGGTGGCATGCTTCATCATCGGGTTCCACCCAAGGTGCCGAGTGCATCTCGGGTGTGCTACAACGCCTGATTACAGCGGAGCTGGTCTTTTTGTAGTGAGTGTGCAGTGGAATGAATAGGTGAAAATTAAAAGGCTGTCCAATGGGTCCCTTGTTGTCACAATGTTTAATAGTGGGCCCTTGGCAGTGTTAAAAGCAATAAGGCGGATATCTGCGGAGATGTAAATATGTCTCCTATATCCTGTTTGTAAAAGGTCAGGTCTACATGTTTCAGCCAGGTAGCTGCGTTGGCTGGCTTTCGTCAGGACCTATGTGCAGTGTGGATACGTGGTGGTCATATGTAATTTATGTGACCGGTAGAAATGTCGCACTCGCTAAGGTGCAATCCTAATGGGAGGGTGTGTCCTCCGTTAAAATATGCTCAAAGCCTGTGAAGAAAAGGAAAAACAGACAAGACAACAAACATAGACATTTAAGTAGAAACGAGCTTCTTATATTCGCACAAGAATATTGTGATTAGATTGAACGCCGTGTCCGGTCACTATGAGGAAGGTTGCGGTAGTGAGTCAGAGTGTGGCGCATGTGAATGGTGGCTCTAGTAGATGCCGACTTATACGCGCTACTGTGACACTATACGTAGCTGTAATAATTGGAGAAAGGTTGACAGATGCTTACAGTGAGATTATCAGCGCGAGCAACATGAATCCCGTAGGGGGGCCAGACCTATAGTCACACACTGCGTGTGTGGTGAAAAAGAAAAAGAAAAAGTGGAGACCATTAGCAGGGGAGTTCCCTGTCGGGAATGGTAGGATCTTGGTCCAGATTCGGCACTGCGGACCCCCAGGTCCAACTTACTTCATCAAGATCACTGGCCCGCTCCTCATACCTGCTTCGGCCTGCTTCTGGGATTCCGTCGATGCAGGGTGGTTGTGAAGGAGCCGGTTTAAATATCCGCCATCTCCCGCCACCTACCGCCAGTAATTGGTGATGTGCGCGTCATGGCGCCTGGTCGTCATGGCGTCATGGGTGGTAGGTGGTGGGGAACGATACTGAAAGCAGACTAAGAATCACATAGTGTGATGACTATGTGCGGTATTTGAATAAAGTTATATATTTTTTTTTTAAATGGAACACAAGAAATAGAACTCAGTAATTAAGTAAAGGTCATTACTCTGTGTGTTTTGCACCAAATCGGTGTCAATAATCGGTCTACGCACATTGGAGACAGACTATGTGTGGTATTCTAATAAAGTTTTTCAAAAAAGTGGAACACAAGAGATAAAACTCGGAAATGGAGTTAACCGTGTTATTCTGCGTGTTAGCACCTGATAGGTGTCAATGATCGGTCTATGCACATTGGGGACAGACTGGGAACCAAACGTAGTGGTGACTATGTGCGGGACAATACAATGAGGTTTTGAAGGTCATCATTGAGTGTGGCTCCACAAGTTAATGTGGGGGTAATCATTCCTGGGCCTATTCTGTGATTTGTGATGTGTGCATCATTCACGGGTCAATACTGGGAAGTCAAGGGGCTCTTGTGTTAAAATTGCCTTGTGTCATTATGTTCAACTGGGCCACTTCTAGTCCTGTACTGTAGATGTGAGGGCGCCGCGGTGTCAGATACAGATAAGGAGTGTCAATATCACGGTATCAGATACAAATAAGGGGTTAGTTAGCGGTTACTTAGGGCATTCCAGGGAATGCTGTCATTGAGCCCTGTTTTTTGTGTGGACAAGCGGTATATCCAACGCTGTTCTTTTTGGAATAGGAGGTTGTCATCTCCCATATTGGTGACTGCGACTTGCTCGATCACGACCCATGTCAGGTCATTGGGTGTGTGCCCCTTCTGGATGAAATGGTCCGTCATCCTCGTGGTATTCTTCTTGCAGCGTATGTTGCTGCGGTGTTCCCCTATTCTTATCCTGATTTTTCTGCTGGTCATCCCGATGTAGCGGAGGCCACAGGGGCACTCTATGAGGTTGATCACGTGTGTTGAGTTGCAATTGGTGTGCTTCCTGAGATGCCACGTCTTGCCTTCTTCCAATTCGAGAGTCTTCGTAGTGCGGGTAAGGTGGCAGACAGAGCAATTCCCGCATTGGTGGTGGCCCACTACGTTGGGTAGGCCCCAAGCATTGAGGATGGTATTGTCCCTTCAAATACCACACATAGTCATCACACTATGTGATTCTTAGTCTGCTTTCAGTACCGTTCCCCACCACCTACCACGCATGACGCCATGACGACCAGGCGCCATGACGGGCACATCACCAATTACGGGCGGTCGGTGGCGGGAGATGGCAGATATTTAAACCGGCTCCTTCACAACCAGCCTGCATCGACGGAATCCCAGAAGCAAGCCGAAGCAGGTGTGAGGAGCGGGCCAGTGATCTTGATAAAGTAAGTTGGACCTGGGGGTCCGCAGTGCCGAATCCGGACGAAGATCCTACCATTCCCGACAGGGAACTCCCCTGCTAATGGTCTCCACTTTTTCTTTCTCTTTTTCACCACACACGCAGTGTGTGACTATAGGTCCGGCCCCCCTACGGGATTCATGTTGCTCGCGCTGATAATCTCACCGTAAGCATCTGTCAACCTTTCTCCAATTATTACAGCTACGTATAGTGTCACAGTAGCGCGTACAAGTCAGCATCTACTAGAGCCACCATTCACATGCGCCACACTCTGACTCACTACCGCAACCTTCCTCATAGTGACCGGACACGGCGTTCAATCTAGTCACAATATTCTTGTGCGAATAGAAGAAGCTTGTTTCTACTTAAATGTCTATGTTTGTTGTCTTGTCTGTTTTTCCTTTTCTTCACAGGCTTTGAGCATATTTTAACGGAGGACACACCCTCCCATTAGGATCGCACCTTAGCGAGTGCGACATTTCTACTGGTCACATAAATTACATATGACCACCACGTATCCACACTGCACATAGGTCCTGACGAAAGCCAGCCAACGCAGCTACCTGGCAGAAACATGTAGAACTGACCTTTTACAAACAGGATATAGGAGACATATTTACATCTCCGCAGATATCCGCCTTATTGCTTTTAACACTGCCATAGGCCCACTATTAAACATTGTGACTACAAGGGACCCATTGGACAGCCTTTTAATTTTCACCTATTCACTCCACTGCACACTCACTACAAAAAAAACAGCTCCGCTGTAATCAGGCATTGTAGCACACCCGAGGTGCACTCGGCACCTTGGGTGGAACCCGATGATGAAACATGCCACCAACTAGGTTGGTGGGTGAGGGTTTTCATTAAAAACAAATGGTTTTTCTTGACATAGACATATAGCTTCTATTCCTATAAGCTAGTTCCTTTTGATACTTACCTCTACAAAAGATCCCTGCAATATTCTGGGGGAATGTCCTGCAATTCACATCTGCTGTCTGGGCTCTTTGTTCCATCCCCCTTCTGCGCTACCACTCAAGCAGAGCCAATACAAAATGGAACCCAGCGTGGCCTCATGTATCATAGCCATCCACATACATACTGTAAACAGGTATTAGAAGTAGATGCTCATAAAACCTTTGTTGCACATGGATGGGCAAATGTCACGGTTGCAAGTGACTAGCAGAACAATTTTAAATAGGGGATAGGACTGAAGGCTGCTCTCCCAAGCAGGCAATAAGTATAAAAGCCTGCCATGCAACTAAAATAATTTTGCTGCCTACACTGTCAATCCTCTACAGCCCAGTGACGTGACAGTAGTCTTTTTTTTCCAAAAGTACATGGTGTATCCTTCGGACTACAGAGCACTGCTCTGGGTCTCTCTCCGGTCACTAAAAGGCCACAGCACATAGGCATGATCGTTGTGAGTGCTTATGTGGGGGTCAAAAAACATTATAGTTTGCTATGGTCAACTCGACTTAGGTGCTTACGCTGCCAAGAGCCATGCAGGGGGGGCTTTCTCAGTCCCAACAACAGCCTGTCTTGGTATATCATTGATCCTGGGCACTTACCATTATAGCAGAGCAAGTGGAGGAGTTATGGCAAAAGGTGCAACAAAAATCCACTTTTGCTCAATATCTCAAAATAGGACCCTGCTACGAACATTCTTTTAAACATGAGTCCTTAGCAGGTTAAACAAAAACCCATAAAAATAGTGTCTCAGCTGGAAGTTCCTGGTTGTGTTGTCCTTAATGGGTGAAGCAAAAGAAAGGAAAGCTAGGTCGACACCGTAAAAGTGAACTAAGAGTAGTGTAAAATCATGAAAATGTACCAGTATGTTCTTACCTTCTTCAGGATGAAATCCTTTGTCAGGCAAGAGGGAGCCTTGAGAACCAGTTTTAAAAAGGCGTGCACGAGAGTTGCTGATCCTTCTTACATCCACTGGGTGCAAAGGAGGTTTTGGAATAGAAGGGAAAGGCTCCTCTTCATTTGCAGCAGATCCAGGAAACTTTGGTCTCTAAAGCAATACCAAAAACGAATAATTTAGCTAGAACACCCTTTTAAAAACAGTCTGCAATACATTGTCATATGCCTTCCAAATGTTTGTAATCAAAATTAAAAAAAAAAAAAAACATCCTAGAGAAACACTTTAATTTTCATGTCTAACACATTTTCTCCTTAAATCTGTGGGCTGACAGACGTCCCTGAAGGGGACCCTCATAAGAGGGCGGCCCCTTTAGTGCCACAGGATGGCACACTGGACAGCCTAGTGTCTGGAGACCCCTTCGGGGTCCCGCTCGTCACTTCCGGCCAAGGTGGGGGAAGGGGAGAGGTATAAGTTCCTCCCCCGCCCACCTGGCGGCCTCATTGTCCCTCACCACTGACGCCGTTTAGACGTATCCGGTGGGAGCTGCCGAGTTCTGTGGCACGGTGAGTGCACACCATATGGGCCCTACCCCCCCCCCCTCCGGCATGCCTGCGAGCCGTCTCTGGGGGGGGGGGGAGGGTCTTGGGCAGCTCCCTTGGGTTTGTCCAGCACGGCGTCTCCTACGGGCTGCCTTGGGCACTGAGTGGTCCTAGGGGGCTGGGGTCGTGCCTGTGGGGCTCTAGATGTTTCTACAGCACCCCGCGCCTTTGTCCGTCCTGGGGGGCCTTTGCCTCACGTGTCTGCCGTTGGCAGCAGGATCGGGGGTAGACCTCAGCGGTGGCGGGGAGGAAGAGCGGGTTGAGGAACAATGCACGCCACCTGGGGGTGTGATTCCTGTGCCCAGGGGGCACACCGAGGCCCCGGTCACCACTGGGGCCGGTGCCACCGTCCTACGGCGGCAGCGGATCCCGTGTGGCGCCCCGGCCGGTGCCCCAGTAGGTCGGGAGCATTGGCAAGGCCTGGCTTTCCCTCGCGCAGGGCCCCTGGCTCTCAGGGAGGAGACGTGGTCCAGTGGCTCGAGCTACTGCCTTTGGGACCTGGCGACCTAGGTTCGAATTCAGGCCTCCTTGCTATTCTGGGCAATCATTTATTCCCCCGGAGCGTAATATGTGCAAAAGTTTCGTGTTAGCGTTAGATGGCGGCCTGCCCCTGCCCTTTACCCGGGTAAGCGCGATTACGTAGGCTAGGGGGGCGGAGCGGCAGGCGGTGGGGGGGGCAACATCTACTGAGGATGGCTGGTCCCCCTCTGTTGGCATCCTCTTTGCCCACAACAATGACGCCGTTTTATCCTGGTCTGGCGTCGGTTTTGTTGCGTGAGTGTGTGGTCATTACCGCCCCCCTGCACCCCCAGGTCTTACCCCTTCTGTCTGTGGCCCCGACCTCATGCTGGAGCCTGGTCGCACGGGTCGTGATGGGCGGGGGCTCGGGCCCGGGATGTCCCGAGCCCTTTGGCCTGGTGGTGCGTGTGTTGCGGGGGATGCAGCTTGGGCCAAGGGCCCACGGCATGGGTCGCGGAGCGAGTGTGGCATTGGGCGGCGTGGGGGTGCTCCCCCCACCCTACATTGTTATGGGGTTGCTCTCTCCTCACGGCTCTCTGCTGGGCAATAGCAGCTCACGAGTTCCAATATTGTGCTAATGTGACAAGTTGACACGACGAATGGAAAGAATGAGCCGATCTCCGTACTCGGTGGCATTTAGGATATATGGTTCAAACGGGTAACAATGTTATCTCCCCAGGTAATCCCTCGCAAAGGCCAAGTCGCGTGCGCGCGCGTTGGCTGGATTTTGTTCTGTTGTGTGTGGTATGGCGCTTTGTCCCCTGGCGAGGCCTCGCAAGGGGTGGGATGTGGCGTTCCGAGCATTTTAGGGCTGCATCGGTATTCGAAGCTATATGGGACCGGGGTTCAATCCTCACTCGGTCTTCAGGACAAGAACTTTGTTTAGCGCGCATTTCACTTATGCAGCCTGTTTAGCGGGTAGGGGTCAGCCTCTTTGCGGCTTCCGCGCTGTCCACACATTGTGGAGGCAAAGGGGCCATTAGAGCTCCCCGTGTTGTCACACATCACGGTTTGGGAATGGTTGGATGCATGCTTTGCCCCTCGGGGAGGCCTCGTGCGTTTCGATTCACAGTGCATGCATGGTCGTGCCAGTGCAACATATTCTATGCGGAACACAGAGCTGTAGAATTACTTGTTCGGTTCCGAAGAGCAAGCGCCTTGACAAATCTGCCGGGGATGGATTTATTAATGAGGCCGGGCCTCGAGGCATTTGTCCCTCCGGTTATCAGCACAGAGGGGAAGGTGCTGCGTGTTGGACCTAAATTGGCTTCTCTTGGGATGGCGCCTGGGGGTGTCAGTGTGACCAGGAATTAGTGGCGCCAGCCCGGTGCGTGCTGAACAGACCGGATTATGGAGTTGCACTTGGCAGGGGTGGGCTTTCCCGTGGGCGTTTTCTCCTTGAAACCACTATAATTAATTTGGTGAAGGAATTAAAAGGTTTCTAGAAATGTGAGACAGCAAGGGATTTTAACTATTGCAGAGGTCTTTGGTTTAAGGCTACCAGTAATTAAGGTGACAGTTCTACAAGTTGCTGCACAGAAGGTTGCATTGCACTGAAAATGAATGCGCTTGAGGTGACAAAGAATAAATTTAATACGCAGCATGCACGTTCCAGTTGTCCCGCGGTTTGGCAGAGCACGAGAACCCCTCCCCCCCAATAGTGGCTAGTTGCCCAAGGGATCCGGCCCAGTTTCGGAGGGGTGCACTACGAGCGGGGCGGAGCATCATGGGGCAGGTGAGCGGCACTGGGCCCCTTTCGGGGGTAGTGGTGGCCTAGGTTTGACCTGGTTTTGCGCCCTGGAAGGTATCCCTATGCCTGTAAGCGGCGGAGGCGCTTCCCCCCTTTTCATATTTGTTTATCCTGCGCATCGCTAGGGGGAGGGGTCACGTGGGGGTCGCCTTGCGGGCCAGGCCTCGGTTCAGGTCTCAACAAGCACAGGCCCTTTCAATGCAGTGTTTGGTGTGCCCGCCGGCTGTAGACTCACAATCTACACTGATCGTCGCCATTCACTGCAGTGAGCCGATCGTCCGTCTGCTCACTCCCCTGAGTACTCTTCCACCCGGGTTTGGGATGCCGGATGGGAGGGTGGGGGGATTAGAGGAAGCGGGGGGAGCGAGACGATCCTCCCCCCGCTCTAGCTTACCCTTGTTGGTGGGCAGGACAGCAGAAAACTGCTTGCCCTTTCTTTTCCTGGGTGTTTAAATCCACGCTGCGGGTTGCAGGATACATCATTACGGTCACGTAGCTTGGAACGATCAAAAGATGGTCTCTTCTTCGGCGAAGGTGGCGCTGGCTTTACCAACAACTGATCAGTGGTAATAGCTTGCCCTTTGGAGTCTGCCCGATGGCGTGGGGAGGAATCATCTGTCCGGTCGAGGGCGAATTGAGCGTTCCAGTTAACGCTCAGAGTTCATCGTAATTTTAAGCCTTATGGAGCAGTTCTTCAGTGGAACACGCGCTTTTCGGGCCCGGCACTTAAATGCGGGCACCGGCACTTTATAATCCAACACATTTTAAAACAACTAATACCTGCCAGCCAAACAATTCTTAAGGCTTGGGGGGCTCGACCAGTCTGAATTGTCACACTTGTGCAGTGTGGTGGTTAGTAGTTGGGAACGGTCAGGCACTGGCAGCGCTGGCAGTGGCAATGTGTGGCGCAAATTGTGGTGGCCTCATCACAAGGACAAAGCCCCAGTCCTGACTTGCATCGCGAGTACTGCTTATTTACATTATGCAACTAGCGACCATTGACAAAGCTAATAGTCATGACTTGCTGCAGGTATGTTACTTGTTATTTCATATATCCGAAGGCAATGAAGGAAACAGACACTGGCAAGTCGGGCGGCTCGCTAGTCTAGGCACAAATGCTTAGTGTACGTGTGTTATGCCACGCCCTTATTTACATTGGCCACGCCCCCTTTTCTCATCCTACCTAAAACACGGGCTTGTACATAATACATACTTGACATTGCATGCTTGCAGATCGGATACTGTTGACTGTGGCCTCGAGCAGGCCTGCTCCGGGTTGCACGTCTCCTCGAGCCTGGCGAGGATGCCATTCGTGATGCAGTGTAGGTGCCTTGACTATGCGGACTGCGGACGCGCCTCGACTGCCCTCGACTGCCTATCGTTTGCGGGGCTGAATGGGGGCGAAGGCCACTCTCCTCCATTGTTCTACAGGTGGACTTAAATTAAATGTAACTATGGTTGCGACATGTTCAGTTACGTGAGCTCACTAAATATGATTGACTGAGTCAGCTGCCCATGGCCTGGAAGATTTAAGGTTGGTTTGGACAAAAGGATCACAAACCCTATCACATTCCCTGTGTCAGGTTGGCAAGTTTTAGATGGCCCCCACACCAGCGGCATCGGGAGGTTCGTACATGGTCCTTGGTGACTTCCACCAAAGGGTTGCGAAGTACTACAGGGTCACACTGTGTAGAATTTAGCACAGCTTACGGTGCACAATTGTGCTGGAACCGGTAGATGGCATCGCAGTTCCAGCTGCATTAGAGGGCCCCTCCCGCATAGTGCATCAGGTGCATGGCCTGGGGGGGGAGACACAGGGGAAGGCATGTAACAAGAGAGTGAGCTCCCAACGACATCCCGAGATCTCACACAGCACAGCACAACAGCAATTTTACGGGCAATACTCACTGGTATTGTACGGGCAGGGGCCTGTGTTTGATCTCACAGTCACAGGTTCAGAGCTCGGCAGGCACACTCAGCCATTATCCTCCTGTGGTCGATAAATGAGTACCAGTAAGTTGGGTTTCAATACACACCTGTAAGCTGGTTTTGGCTGAAAGTTTACGCCAAATGCTTCGTGCGTATGGGTCCATATTGGCCAGGCAAGATGCCAGTTAAAGGTTTTAATCCAAGGCAATGGAAGCCCCACGGTGCGGGCCCGAATCATTAGGACAAGGGGTGGCTTTAGTAAGTATTTCAGCGTGCATGTGGCACATTTGATAATAGAGCAGGACACCTACTGTTTACTTTAGGAAACGGGGATCTTATGCCCAAGTTTGTCTTTCTTTGCCGTCGGTCACCAGCCCAAGGGGGGGAAAAGTACAATTCTACACTTCCCCCGGGATGTTTGCCAGGTGGCCCTTCAGGGTGAGGGTTTCCATATTCCGTTTAGATGATGGTAGATTGTTGGAGGGGTCCCCAGGCCCGGGGGTATCACACCACACCCCTATCACAAACTGATGGAAGGCAACCATCCCTTTAGGATTCCTCACTTAATTTGTTACTCTGTCAAAATAGTGGACCAAGTTACACCTGATATGCCAGGGAGCAAAGCCATATGGGGGCTTAGTGGTCTTAGGCAATTAACCAGAAGCGTTGAAGGCAGTAGTACTAGCTTACAGGTATAGGTATTTTGTAGATACATCTGGACAATTTCTCACCATGCAGTCACTAGCTATGGCTTTTCCCTTAAGCAACTTACAACCATTACAAGGTCAACAGCCCTGGCGTGCTGTGGAAGTAATGTTTAGGGTGGATTACAATATAGGGACACATATTCAGAAGGGACAGAACCATGCGGGCTATAATCGTCAGGCCACATGGTGGCATGATGAACTACTTTTATAGGGCACTGCTGAATATACCATGGCACCTCGTAGCAGTCAATTGGGGGAGGACTTGTACAACAGACACGTTGGCTGGCTCGAATCATCTTGTTTCACTTAGAATGGATGTATTGCTTCAGTCATAGTTGCCCCTGACAATTGTGCTGCGGCTTATAATTGGTTATTTAAACAGAGGCGGGGGCAGGTTAGCTATCTCGCCTTGTCTCTGCAGGATGGAGGTGTCTTTTGGGGTTGTTATGACCAGGTAGAGCATTATCGCTTTGTATAGCTGGGCATAAAAGAATGCCAGGCAAGAATACAAGGGACTATAGGGCAAGGTTTGCCTGTCCCGAGCATAGTATATGCAGGCGTGAGCAACGTTAATGGCCACCAGTTCAACTGTGCATCATTCTCCCTCAAGAGAGCAGGCATTCCTTGAAGCCCTCATCCATCGAAGGCGTATATTTAAATTTTATGACACTTCTTGATCTGATAAAGTATCACGGATAGGGGGCATAGTAGTCTGACAGCGGTTGTGGCTTCACACACAAATCATAGCAGGGCACGCAGTGGAAGATGTACGATAGACATACAGTCACACCAACGAGAGGGACACCATTCATTTGTTCGACACAATTCAACAACAGAATTGCCTGCGCAAATGTCTGGTCGATGCAGCAGAGCAGGTGCACTCTGTATACAAGGGCATGCTACCAGTTGCTCATGTGAGACAAAAACACCCGCCCTATAGCCAGGGCAGCCAGGCATTTGCGGAAGTTGCCATCTAACTAGTGGGTTGCGGTGCAATAAGCTGGGGGGAACATGGGGTCAGAGCACAATTTGGCTACAATGATTGAAGAATGATTCATTTGGCGTTCCCATTGCTCAAGAAAGGGCAGGTATTCGTACATGTTGTTCCCCCTCTTATACGTCAGGTACACGAGGACACCTGTGCTTAATGTCACATATCCCATGGCAGGATAGTCACCAGGGGGGGGACAGGCCATGGGCATGCCTTGCCAGGACAGTGATAGCCACTCACACTAACTGGAGCCTCTAGGGAGGATAAATGTTGGAAACACAGACTGGGGTGCGCTGGGCCCAAAAACCCCTCACCAAAGTTGCGGGGGGGGCATCATGCTGTCAGGTGTCTTTGAGGGACGGGCAAGGGCATTAAAGGGCTGTAGTTCGTGACAAGGCATTTGCAGGGATGCAGAAGGGTCCCAGCGGATCCACCAAAGGGACTGCAGCGAAACATGTGACACAGAATCTTGTAGCCGACACCATTACTGGTGTAAGTATCAAGGGTCACAGGTGGATAGCAGGGACTGGGCATCTGTGACCGGTTGAAGGTTCAGCAAGCAGGGTGGGCTGAGTAAGTTGTCACTCCACGAAAGGGTGCAGTGTCTAATAACGGGCACCATACACATATTCCCTCAAACCTGTTTTGACACCATTACTATGTTCGCCAGGGAGCAATCGAAAAGAACTGTGAAAATTGTCTGGTCAATGTGGCGAAGTAATGCACCCTAGAAGAAGACTATGAAGACCACAATGTGCAAAGTAGCAACCAGTTGGGGACAGGTGAACTTTAGTGGTCTGAAATCACCCCCCGGCTCCCGTGGCATGGAGCTCGGTCGGGGGAGGCGATGGAGCCTGCGCTCAGGAGGGTCATCTGCGCTATGCATAAATTCACTGAGCAGAGGGGATTTGGCTTCATTAGACATGGGTTGCTACACGCCAAATCCACAGGGTGTTTCGTGGACGATGGGCTACATCTGTCCAGAATAGGCATGGACCTGTTCTTGCTGGGTCTCGGAGAGGCCCTAGAAATAGCAGGATGTAAGTAGGAATGCCGGCCTTGGTGGGGGCCCTGGCTGCGACGGTCGCCACACCCAGGGCTATGGCGGAGTTACAGGGCGATCCAGAGGTGGAAAGGTACTCAGGGGTACCCTCTTCAGGAGCACAAAGGGTGCTGAGGCCTAATATCCCCAGGAAGTCTTTGCGGTGGACCCTGAGGTGCGACGGCGCCCGTCTGTCCTACGGGCGGTTGGAAACCTGTACAACCGGGGGTCGCTTGAACGCTCCGCCCCTCGTAAGGGGGGGGCGTGAGTAATGGGGTGGACCGACGGTTCACCGGAAGTGGGAGGGGCTATCCCCTCACCATAACCGCTAAGCACCGATTGGCTAAGGCCACAATGCAAGTTGGCCCATCAGGTGGTAGGCCGCGAGGGGCGGCTTGCCTTTGGATCGCTCTGTAAGATAACCCACCATGTTGGCATAGTTGGTATGCTAATAAACTAGCAGCAATTTTCTCCACCAAAAAGTTGTCTTGTCTGCTTATTTATGTTACCTGTATGTTGCTGCATGAGGGCTGGTGAGTGTTGCCGATATTGGCACTATGTCTGTGACAGCTTTATGTGACTCTCAATAGCCAATATTATCTCTGAAGACAGATGGGAAAATGGTCAACCCTGCTCAACCATTGGTTGATGTAAGTTCTATACACTTTTACTGATCAGCCCGCATTCATCAGCCATTGGTTTAGTGCAACTGTCAGTCATGACCCTGTTCCTTTTAAGGAGCTGGTGGGGGAGGGGGGCTCAGGCTGCTATCTCTTTCCACATATGGGGCCACCAGGAGCGCACATCACAAAGGGTTCTCCTGCTGAGCAGCAAGAGAACTCTTTCTACCAAGTAGAGGGAGGGGACAAGAAAAGTAGTTTAAAGAGCCTGGATGAAGCAAAAACGTAAAGCGTTTGCTTTTTAATAATGCACAGGTCTCATTGCCACAATTTGGTCACACTCTGAAATTATTTCCCTATGCATCACTATACACTGCCCTAAAAACCTATATATAACCTTGATATGTGCTTTACTGTTTTATCTCTAGAGTTTAAAATTTGATTCTGTACATAAACGTCTGCTCAACTGCCTGCAACCTAGTTCCATTTTGCATGGCTCCTATCGAGGGCTCGTACATTTTGAGAAAACTCTGGAATGAACTTCCCTCTTTATTTCGCTACTCTATTTCGTTACGTTTGTTGGTGTGTCGAGTTTCACCTGCTATTGTGTTGGTTAAGTCAGGAGAACGCGTGACATTAACTTAAAAGTTTCCCAACTTCCCTAACAATCTTTTATTTAAAAGACTTCTTGTGTCTGGCTTAAGTGATACATGTACTTTATGTAAATTAACTATTTTAAAGTTTGAATCCTATTTTAATATGACCTTTGTTGCGTAATTTACATAGAAAATATTTTGAAACTATTTAAAGGGAACATTGGTCATGACAAATCAACCCACATTTAGAGGGGCACCCTCTTTTTCCCCCCACTGCACTAGAGAACCCAAAATCGGGAGTGATGCGAAGACGCGAATACTGTAGGTTTTGGTGCCCCTACAGGGTCTTCACCATACCGTCTAATTAAACAGCTGCCAGTTTCATGTATTGTACCGCATTCTGGTGGGGGTGGAGGCGGAGCTGCTTTCAGCGAGTCAACAGGAAGTCCCTGCGCCCCCGGATTCTGGAAGCATGTTGGCCGTGGACGTATCTACTTTAAATATCGCTCTAACTTTTCCTGAGATTACTGCAGCGATTACCCCATGGAGCATACATCAGAGGGCCTGGTTAAGAACTCCTCCCTAATGCTGTCCTGTTAGGTGTATTCCCGAGTGAAAGAGAGCACTGCTTTTACAGCCCCCGCCCGCCCGCTAATCCATGACCATTCAGGGTTAAAATACGTAATTATCCCTCCAAAGAAGGCATAAAACACAGTGCAATGCTTGGTAATCGTAGGATTCGTTTCTAATCCGATTTTACCCGGGCACTATCGAAGGCAAGCAGGCTCTTTGATTCTCCCAAGAGTGCATAAGCAGCCGAGGAGACAAGTATTCAATGGTATACATGGTCAGACTAAAGATAAGACCTATTTCTTCACTGGCCCTGTGGCTTTGCTGTTTTATTGTTTCCTCAATGGACCGCCGATTCTCTCCATTTCATTCATTGATGGGTAACGGACGCTCACCACAAGGAAGACACAACAGAGCCACAATTAATATATTTTTAACACATTGCAGCCATTTTTGGCTTTCTCTACGTCCTGAATGCCCCATACAGGAAAGATACACTGCTGGCACGAGCTAATCACTTGTTTATCTTGTTGGGCATTAAGGGTGGGTAGGGAGCTTTAACTCATAAACCAATTACACATCTGCTTCCGGCTGTAGGCTCACAATAGCACATACGTGGAAACAACACAGCTCTCCACCACTCCATACAGTGCACAAAAGTGTGGAACATTTACACAACTGAGAAACTATCAGCTATGATAAATGTCAACGCAAACATTTTTTAAAGAAATGGCTTTCCTTTACAACACGTTTGGTGCTGCTGATCCCTCCAATCTGTTGGGTGTCTTAAATAAGTCGATACTGCGATAGGTCAGCCTCCTCAGAAACTACTACTGATGATTTAATGTAACTGAATAGACCCAGATCTTTGTACACTTCATCAATATTCTCAGGGATGTTGTGTGATTTTTGGAATGTTGAAAGATTAGTGATGTATCTTTTTCACTTCCCCGATTATGCAACTGGCTCCAGTATCAAAATTAAAATAAAGTTGTTAAAGGAAGGGTGAACTGGAGGTGCATCATTATTTCAAACTGACTGGTTCATGTACACGTCTTCGCCTTACTTGAGCAAGCCTTCGTACATCTGAGGGAAAAGTAACTCTGTAAGACTTGGCTGAATGCAATGTGCTGGGTGTCAGCACCGTCCCTCTCAACCAGCTCTCCCTGAGTTGGACGGCACATGGGTTGACCTGGGAGTGACAGGAAGGCTCGATGCACTCTATACTTTGGTTAGTCTTCGATCTCGTGATATATGGCTGGTGGTCTCTAAACTTCCAAGTGGGGAGTCATATGGCAGCGTTCTCTGTTCAACTCTTCCAGGCCTGGTTTCCCCCATCTTCCTGCACCTGCATTGAGGAATCTTCTAGAAAATGTTTATGCTGTGAGGATATCTTTTTCTTCTTCTTTGGCCTTATGCCGGCACGAAAGTCAGCTTGTGGAGTGCCCTGCAGGCATTTTGTACTCTTCTGCAGGTCAGTATATGTTGCAACTGCCAGATACAATGCAGTGCCTTAGTCCTCTGTGGCTCTATAATACATGGCTTGAGAGTCAATAAAAGGTGGGGTAGAGTTGTATATAATGGGACAACAGGATAACAGTTACTGTTGAGAGAGCATAATTACTATTACCACATGGTACAACTTGGAATATGGTTTTGTTAGACGGGGCATCTGTTTTCGATGAGCACACGCCACATTATTGTCATACCACCAGATGGTTAGTATTGTAAAGATTCTTTCATGGAATGTCAGGGGACTCTAAGAATCGAAACAAAACGTGGAAGGTTTTGGCACATGTTAATAGATTGTAAGCTGACATATTGTTACTCCAGAAAACATACCTGACAGACGAAGAACACAACCTTTCAGTGGACTGGGACTTTGAGAGATATTTTCTTCTTTGGCAACACATGATCCTCTAGCAGATTTCATACCCTGCCTTTGAGGGAACAACGTAATGGATGCAGGCATAAAAATATTTGCATGGCTGGCTCCAAGAAGCCTTGGGTTCATGTCTTTTGATGCTGCATATGCCAACGCCTCTAAGATAACAGAAGTCTGAACAAGTTCCAGGTGAGTAGATAAATTAAGTTTTATTGCAACTTTCTTGTTTATGTCCACAAAATCATCTACATTTGAAGGTGAGGGTTCCAAAAGTCTAAGATGACTTTATTCCGGAATCGATAAAATATATAGATCTTCAGAATCATAATATGAATCTGAATCTGAATCAGTATAAGAATATGAGGCATAGTCAAATACGAAGAGCGAATGACCCATTCAAATGGCATTCAAGCTTTAGGGGCAGCCAAAGAGTGTGTTTCTCTTTTAGGTAGAGGTTAATCTACAGTACACACTCTACCTAGTGACTTTGAAGAGCCATGGTTAATTGGCCTGACAAACGTGTGCTTAGCAGATTTTACCATGTTTTCAGAGGCACTGGCGGAGGGTAAGAAAGCGGAGAGGAGTTAACCTAACGGCTAGGGCGGTCGACCTCGAATCTGGGGAACTGGGTTCGAGTCTCGGCAATGACGCTGAACATCCTGTGATTCTGGGCAAATCACTTAATCTCCCCGTGCCTAACAAAAATGAATGTGTTCTCATGTAATGCAACTGGTGCTATGTAAAGCGCTCTGATACCCGATTCAGGTCAAGTTCGCGCTATATAAAACTCTGTAAAAAAAAAAAAGGAGAACCAATGTACTCAGTTTCTATCACATTCGCAACAGGGAATGGCTCGCCAATGTTGACGCGTCCCAATTATGAATGCCTTGACAACTCCTGTCTCAACGTCAGAAAACAAAAAGTGATGGGTGGAATACTTGAATTAATCTTGGCCACTATTAGTTACTCAGGGCTGCATCCTAGTCCATCGTTTTTTGCCCATCATGCCACTTCTGACAGGAACAAGCCATATGCAAATTAGCTTTGGTGCTGCTCCAATAGAAACAGTCCAACCTGACCTGCAAGACCAGGTCCCCTCTGAAAGGACATACAAGCAACCACATACTGGTTTTGCCCTACTTGGGCCTTGTTAGTACAGTGCAGCTCGAGGGTGCATATGGGTCCTGTGCTCACTGTGCCACAGGACTCAAGCTGTATCTCACTGACGAGGCTTAAACAGGCCGAAAGTGTTCTGAGGCTCCTTGTGTTCCCATCTAGAGGAGAGCTGGCCTAGCAGTTCAGGCTGGACTGATCTGAATATGGCAAGTCTCAGTGGAGAGTGTCATAATTGGTAAAAAGACTAGCGAGCGGCCCAAGCACACGCTAATGGTTGGAAATACTTCAAGCATTTCATCCATCACCATGCTGTTGGTTGCTTTTGTGCCAGTCTCAACAAAGGTATTATCTTCACCAAGTGTCTGCTTGGTGTCAGAGGTGCCGTCAAGGATGGTCTCTACATCAATGGAGCTCTCAATGTAGAAAGGGAGGTAGAGTAGAAAGAAGAAGAGCAAACAGCAGACACCTCAGAGGGAACGATACGGATGTGTGGAATTTGAAGTAGATCTCAAGAGACAGGAAGAGGCATTAGCACTGGGCATCCCTTGGCTTCTTAGCAGGGGATTGACATATGCATTTTTTCAATTTTCTGTCTCTGGCTGCAGCAGTGGGTCCAGTCAATCCCATGTAAGAAGTGGTGCCTGTTTTAAGACACAAAGTGTCAATTTTTGCTTGAAGTTTTTTTTTCTTTCAATGTCTCATTGTCTTCTTCCCCCTCAAACTGTACCTTTGTTCCTCTAATTCCCACTGCAATCTCTGTGGCCTCGAACTTCACACTGTAGTCTCACAACTTAGCTTCCCATTTTGGTCTGTCTCCAAATCTCTGTTTCTAGTGCTATCATCTGTTCTAGTCTGTTCCTTGAGCATGTTATGCTCCATTCTTGCTTGTCTTTTGCTACAGTTTGTTATAGTTAGCCGAATTTCCAGGTTTTTGATTCTCTTTTCTGCACTTCTGTTCCACAGTTTGGGTCTGTATTATTTGGTGTTTAATCTAGAGATAGCTATGGTTTGCTTTATCTTTTTCTACATGCTTCATCTTGTTAAAAATGCCTGGTTTCTTGTCCTGTTAAATGTCCTGTTAAAAGCTGAAAAAAGTTTACAAGAACTGTGACCCACTTGCTTTGTGCTGTAACCTATTTCTGTTGACTACTTTTCTATTCGGCTTGGGTTCTTGCAGTTTGGTAAGCGTTGTACTGAGCTATCACCTGTGCATCCTTGTATTTCTCTGAACACAAGTTAGATTTTTGATTCCTGGTGAAAATATGTGGGCCCTCATTTACTTGTTGTACATGTTGGCCCTCATTTATTCTATACTACAGTGCATGGATAGCTCTTTTCACAGAGAATCATCTAATCTCGGTTTCCTGTAAGGCACATATACCATTAGCTCATGCAAGAATACTTGTCATTTGTGTTTTGGTGACCAGGCACGGAAACCATGCCCAAAAGAGACCTAGGCTTTGTGATTCTTCAGTTCTGTAAGAAGTCTTAGTGCTATATGTGTATACCCATAATGGGAATCCTGGGCATTCATTACCCATTCCTCTGTCTAGATCTATTTTCTTATCCTCGTTCCTGGTCCTGCTGAGTTTGTGCATCCAGCTTCTTGAGCTTTTTTTCAACTTCATGCACATGGCCAGCATTTTTCCCCATACCCAGACATCTTTTTTCCCCCCAATTTATTCTTCTTCCAATATACTCTTATGATTACCGTGGTGTGCCATTCATTCAGTCATTTATTTTAAAAATCAGTTATTCCCAAGATACACATTCCATTATTACAAACATCCATGTTGTTATTTCAACTTCCATGTAGTCTGTGTTTTGTTCATCCTTTCTGTAACATCGAGGGAGGGTTTTGGCAGGATCTTTTACTTTTTACAACTTCTTCAGGAGAGTAGATGTGATGACTATTGAGTTGAATTTGTTGTTTTGCACAAGATATTTTAAGTAAGAAATTGAAGAAAGAGCCAAATGGTGTACTTGTGCTCACACCATGTGCCCAGGGTATTATAATCACAATGATATAGGAGAGGAGGTGGCCTAACGGCTAGGGCGGTCGACCTCGAATCTGGGGAACTGGGTTCGAGTCTCTGCAATGACGCTGAACATCCTGTGATTCTGGGCAAATCACTTAATCTCCCCGTGCCTAACAAAAATGAATGTGTCCTCATGTAACGCAACTGGTGCTATGTAAAGCGCTCTGAAACCCGATACCTGCGGGTCAAGTTTGCGCTATATATAAATCTGCAAAAAAAATATATATATAGGGAAAGTGTTCCACCTGAGAGTAATATGGATATGCAAGAAGACAAAGACATAGTGATGATATAGATGTACCTATGGTGGATACATTTAAAGGCACTGAGAATATATTGTAACTTGAAGTTTTAAAACAAACTAAATAACACCAACTACCACTAATAACGCAAATTGTTCACAATAACCTAAAAGTGGATTAAGGTCCTCTACTTGTCAAAATATTGCCACTGACAACAATACATTGTACAGCATATTGAGGGCCACATGTACGACCAAAGCATTTTGCGAGTTCCTAACTGCGACTTTTTGCGACTTGCAATTAGGAACTCGCAAAATGCGACGTACAAAAGTCTCTCAGACACTGTTTGCGATTCCCAATGGGGTCACAATTCATGAGGCAGATCAAAATTTGCGACCCATTTGGAATAGCCTATATTCACAGGGATGGTGGCCTGCTGGGGTCAGCGGACCACCATGTCTGTGATTGCTTTTTAAATAAAGCAAGTTTTTTCTTTGAAAGGCAGCCTGTTTTCCTTGAAAGGAAAACAGGATGCATTTCAATTATAAAAATAAAAAGTTACCTTTTTATGTTTTAAGAGCAGGCAGTGGTCCATAGGACCACTGCCTGCGCCTAAATAAATGTTGGCGCCCACATTCACAAAGGAAAAGGGGTCCCTGGGGACTCCGCCCTGTTTGCGAATGGGCTACCACCTCCTTCATGAAGTCGGTAAAATATGAATGTTTTGCGACCGCATTTTGATTGCAAAACAACCATACATGCCTCTGTGACTCGCTATTAGGAAGGGACGCCCTTGGCACGCCCCTTCCTAATACCAACTAGCAAACCCTATTTTGCGAGTTGGTAATAGTTTACTGGCTCGCAAAATAGGGTTGGTACTTGCCAAAAGGCATTTTAGCGGTCGCTAACGGCCCGGTCCTCCATTAGCGACCGCTAAAACCGGTCTTACATGTGCCGCTGAATATCTTTACTTTCTACCTGTGCCATGAACTATGTACATGTACCATATGCACATACAGAAAATTGCTCAATAATTCTACATGAATGCTAGGGCACCAGAGTAGCCTTAATACATGTAGATTTCTACAAATCACTAAAACAAAAAAATTCGAGCAGAAACATGAGACATGATGGAGCAACCAAGGGCTACAAATATAAAAAGCATTGGTAAATGCATTAGGGTTCGCCTATATGATTAATATTGAGCTGTTTTTTGTTGTAAGTTGTAGCTTGCTGAGTAGTTGTACAATATAAGTTACAGAAAGTCTGTTTAAGTGTTATGACTTGTTTATGTACAAAAAGACAATATAATGTGCTGTTACTAGAGGTATAGTGCGGGTAAATAATAGCAACATTTTGAAAACTTAAATGAAAGAGGGAAATAATAGAATTAATTGATGTAATAGCAATATTATGTATTTAGAGTTCTGATTTTTGAGCTCACTGCCACTGCACCTGCTGCACCATTCAAATCATGCCCCTAGTGCCTGCACAATAACTGCATTTGTGACTGCCTGTTTAGTGGTAAAATATAGCAATATTAGGTGTTTAGTGGGGTGCCTAGAGCTTTTGGTCGTGGTGTCTCTGCACCATTGAAATGATGACCCCCCTATTTGCCTGCTAGATAACTGCACTTGTGGCTGTCTTGTTTAGTAGTAAAATTTAGCAATAATCTGTGTTCAGTGGGGTCTCTGGAGCTTTTGGCTCAGTGCCACTGCACCTGCTGCACAATTCAAATTAAGCCCCTTTTAACGGCAAAGGAACTGCAATTGTGTTTAAAGGAGTTCTGACAACTTTTCGGCCGGGTGCCACTGCACCTGCTCCACCATTCAAATCATGACCCTAGTGCCTGAAAAATAACTGCACTTGTGACTGCCTATTTAGTTGTAAAATATAGCAATAATCAGTGTTTAGTGGGCTGCCTGGAGCTTTTGGTCACAGTGTCACTGCACCTGCTGCACTATTGAAATCATGACCCTAGTGCTTGCTACCCTGTTATCTGCAAGTTAACTGCACTTATGGCTGCCAGTTTAGTAGCAAAATACAGCAATATTAGGTGTTTAATGGGGTGCCTACAGCTTTTGGTCCTGGTGTCACTGCACCTGCTGCACCATTGAAGTCGTGACCCAAGTGCTCGCTAGATAACTGCACTTATGACTGCCTGTTTAATAGTAAAATATAGCAATATTAGGTGTTTAGCGGAGTTCTGACAACTTTTGGGCCCAGTGCCACTGCACCTGCTGCACCATTCAAATAATGGCCCTGTTGACTTTTGGGCCCGGTGCCACTGCACTGGATGCACCATTCAAATCATCACCTTGTGCCTGAAAGATAACTGCACTCGTGACCGCCTGTTTAGTTGTAAAATATAGCAATATTTGGTGTTTAGTGGAGTTATAACAACTTTTGGCCCCAATGCCACTGCACCGGCTGCACCATTTAAATCAAGCCCCTTTTAACTGCAATTGTGACTGCCTGTATAGTAGTAAAATCAATCCAATAATGCCTACAAAGTGCAAAGAAAGGTACTGATGCATGAATAGGAAATGCCCAAAAAGTTCTAAGGCGAAAGCATCTGCTTTACACAACAAAGTAATAAAAATGCAAACATTCCTGCATACTGTTAGAAGTGGTCTGCCTTTTCCATGGGAAGAGATCATATCTTACAGTTTACAGTCCCTGAAGTCTGGATAGTGAATGGGGCTTAAACAGTGTCAATAGCTTTAGTAGAAGATATGTATCTTAAATGCCTGCAGCCAGGGGAAGATAAGTATCTGTCAACAGTAAATGATGTGCAGCCTTAATGTAAGAAAAAAGTTCCACCCACTAAAGCAGATTGGGATGAGTACATTGGCTTTGGGAACTGATAAGAGAAGCCCAGTGGCGACCGCCACAAACAACGGGTGGTGTGACGGGTGGAGGGAACACGGGAGGGGGAGCGCAGGAGGGGGGGGGGGACGCGCGGGGGGTGCAAGATAATATTTAAAAATAAAAAAACATACCTGAAGCCGATGGCCGCCTCCTGAGTTACGCTTCCTCTTCTCGGCAGCCTCCGGGACAGACTCCTATCCAATCACCGTGCTGCTCTCCTAGGAGAGCAGCGCGGGGATTGGCCTGAGCGGGCTGAAAAAACACTCCGCTTAGGCCAGGGAGTCTGTAGGGGTTTCTCCAGCCCGGCTGTTCAATGCAGCCGGGCTGGAGAAACCTAAGTGCGCATGTGTGTTCTGGTCAGCCTGAGACGGGCGGCCAAACCCATATGCGCAGGAGTGCACACAAGACTCCTCCTCCCGTGCCCCATCCCGCCCCTCCCTGCACAAGCTGGCTCAGAGATGGCAAATGAAAAATAAAACGATGCTAGAACATCGTTTTATTTTTCATTTGCTGGCTCTGAACCAGGTAGTGGGGCGATGCGCCTCCAAAACTGCGGAGGAACCGCCCTGGAGAAGCCCCTTTTAAAATATATTGAAAATAATAGATTTCACAAGCACAGTGCAAGAGCTGTACAGGTGAAACCTAAAAAAGCACCAACATATCACATGCATGTTATTTGCTTTGTGGTTTATTTCGGACCATATGATTAATTCTTAAATATTTTCTTACCCCGTTTCCCCAATGATAACAGGTTGAATTTAATTCCCTAAATACAATTCTTTTTGGATGACCTGAACCTTGACAAAATTGTTTTTAGCTTCGCAAGCTAAACAAATTCAATAACATTTGCTCTAAAAAAGTCAACTAAAAAACTATTATGAAACATTATAAAAATGATGAAAAACTGAAATAAGAGCATTTTACTTTTTATATTCATATACATTGTGAATCAAATTTCAGAATAACCTCCAATGGCTATGTAAATAAATGAAATGGGCTTACATGGTGCAATGGGCTAAGACGAGTTCCAGAGACTGGTCGGGAGTCTGGGGATTCGAAACTGGAGGCATGAAGGCTGAAATAAATTAAATAAAGAACAGTTAATCCCGGGCATGAAAACAGAAACAACTATTTATGTTCTTCATTTTAAGCTCAGGAGATCCCTTGGTGCTAAGAGAATAAGGCGTGGTGGCTGAGACATCAAGGCAAGCCTACTGCAGGTGGAACGGACGGGTTTTCAAGACCTTACAGAAGCCCCACTGGTTGGCCAGGGTTCGAGTTTGAAAAGAAAATAATTTAGGGGAAATCATCTTTATCACGACCCAGCGCTTTCCATCCTCTCTCATTCATAGCTGGTTGGGACATGGACGTCGATTCATCATATTAAGCAGTGGCAGTTGCAGGTACCCTATGCCAGAGTGCCTGCTTGTTTCTCAGAAATGGCATTACTCTACAATTAAAAATATCGCGGCTCTGCTGAGAAGTGCAGGTACTCTCCCTCTCAAAATAACCTGACAGCACCAGCCCATTTAAAGCACCAGTCATGCTCCCTAGTGCAAGACAGGAAATTGCCCCCAGCTGCTGTTTGAATGAGAAAATACAGCAATAATCACAGTTCAGTGGGCCTAGCTTCCATTGGTGCAGCAGGTGCAGTGGCACCAGGGCCAAGATGCCTGAGGGGCCCACTGAACCTGGATTATTGCTGTATTTTTTAACACTGGCACTCAGAATTTACAGGTGTCTATTGTTGAGCAATAAACACGCAGACTCAGGAATGGGTGGGCAAGTCACAGGCTCAAGAGTGGGCAAGTAGTTCTCCGGCTTGGAGAGGAGGCAAGTAGTACACAAGCTCCAGGCAGATAAGCAACAGGCTCAAGTGTGGGCAAGGAGCACACAGGTTTAAGGGTGGCTTGCTGGTTTACAAGTTCAGGGGTGCGACAAGCAGCACACTGGTTCCACAATGGCAAGTAGCAAACAGGCTTGAGGATGAGGAAGTAGCACAAAGGCGTACGAGTGGGTTAGAAGTAGCACATATGCTCGAGACAAGTAGTGTACAGGCTCACAGGTGTGTTATGGACCTATAGGGCAGATTGAAATACCCAAGAACCGAGCCAGTTGGAATCATTCAATATTAGAGCAACATGCCCTCTCCAATTCTATACCACCATAAAGCGCCTGCAGTTTTTCTTTATGAACTGAATGCAGTTCAAAATAGTTTATCAAGCATTTTATCAAGCAGCGGGTGAACAATAAAGCAGAACAGCGCTTTAGCGACAGGGTCGGCCTTTAGCATGGGCGAGCAGCTGGGCCCAGGCCGCCAATATTCTGAGGGGCGCATGGAGCTGGGTGCATTAAGGTTGTTTCAACAGCAGCACCCCTGACATCTTGCTCCAGTCTTGTCCATGCCCCTGTGTGCTCGATTCTGTCTAATTTGCAAGTTTAAAGCGGTTTGCAGGTTTAAAGCGGTTTTAAACCTTCATTATACTATGGGTGATGTTTTTAACACCCCATTTGCCCCCTTCCTTGCCCTCCCTTCATCCTCTCACCCCTGCTGACACACACCAACAACACCCTCATCAGCGTGAGGCAGCAAAGCTATCTGTAATTTAGGTGAGCTGGGGGAGGTCCAGAGAGGTTTGTGTTCAGGGGCAAGTGGTTTGTGTTCAGGGGCAAGTCACTGCTCAACCAGGGACTGACCAGAGAACACAAAAGGGGCCCCTGCTGCTTCATTTAAGACAACAGAACCAAATTTCTCTCCGCCCAGGGCCTATCTTAGCAAAGGCCGGCTCTGATTAGTGGCATGTGTTTGCCGCGTGGCAGTTGAGGATGTGGGTAACAGCAAGAGCAGCCGACTTTGAAGCTAGGAAACCGTGTTTACGTCTCAGCCGGAGGCTCAACATCCTGTGATTCTGGGCAAATCACTTAATCTGCCAATGCCTAAAAAATTAACGTGCCCATCTGCAATGCAACTGGTGCTCATATAAAGCACTCTGATACCTTTGGGTCGAGTTCGCGCTATATAAAACTCCCCCCTCCAAAAATAGTATTATGATAAATAACGTAGCCCAAACATATACTATATGAACATGGAAAACCTCGCCAATTACCACCACCATATAAAGTCAATTGACCAGGGGCCTCGTCCATCCACCTGAGCATAGAACTATTTAGTAGTTTGCAAAATCTTCATGAACCAGATTTGGGGGCACTTAGCAGAGATTACAGAACTACCAACTTGCTGGACAAAATTGAAACAACAGTGAGCCACGACACATTGCATATGGGTGTCAACAGGCAGACTATTAAACCAAGTTTAAAACAAGCTTTACCCTGAGGCTTTCCAACTCAATTAGTTGTTTTCTCCAGACTGATCTTTAAAAATGAGCATAGATTTTAAATGTTACTCTACTTTTTTGGAAAAACGTGAAAGGCTGCCGCAACATGCTATTGACAACATTCATTCTTGGTTAGGAAAAAGCATTACGTGAATAATGCATCTGTACATTCTATTGTGTGCATCAAACAATTGTGTGAGTGTACTTTTTCATATCCACTGCATTGCATTTTTTTAGGCCCAAAAGCTTCAAAAGTGAAATGTCTCTTCAAATTTAGGAAATTAAAGCTGGAATTTCCCTAATTACAATGTACTGACACACGCACCTATTCAACCTTCAGAAAATTGCATTCTAACCGATCATTTAGCATATCATATAACGAAAAACAGGGAGGCACTATGTAATTAGAGAGGTGCAGAGGTTACATACCCGGCCGTAACTTGGTCACCGTTGGTCACTCACTGGAGTCTGACACATGCGTCGTCCCACGAGCCCGACTCCAAGAGAGAGACCTGTCGGGGCTGGCCAATAAATCTTACCAGGTTCGTTATTTGTAGCAGTGCTTTCGCGCTACTAGACTATCAACCCCTGCAAGTGACTGAGGCGAGGTCCAGGCACGCAGTGCAGCAGATACATACACATGTATCTAGAAGTCTAGGACTGCGTGCCGGCCAGCCCGGGGTCACCATAGCAACGGTAGAGAGGACAAGGTCTGCACAGGCCCAAACCGGTAGGCTAAGCCAGCTTGCAGGCAATCTGCAATCATGATGCAGTCACTCAGAGCTTCCTTCACCAGTGCAATCAAGTGCTGCTCACACTGGCTGAGTGATTTCCAGCCAGGGGTTGCAAGTAAGGTGGCACGGGTTGCATTGGGTGGCTTAGGGTCGCAGTTGCGACCCCTGGCAGCACCTAATTGACGTCCATGGGTTGGGAACTGCCAGAAAAGCTTCTCAAAAAGAAGGCTGCCACTTTAAAAGAATGTGGGGGAGAGACTTGCATGCACAAGCATCTCTCCATGAGCGGGAGCTCCGCCACCAGGACCACATGTGCATGGCAAACTGCCATATGCAGTTCCTAAATTATTTTTTTCTGTCATTTCATGTTGCAGCAAGGCATATCCTTATTGAGTGTATAGCTGTGTGGGTTCTGGCAAGGAGAAAGGGAACACAAGTGTACTGCAATAAGAGTACAGGATTTTTAAAAACTTTTTCTGCTATCATCTCCCTTGCTTCTCAACTGGTTGACAATAGGATGACACAAACGCTGAGAGGGCGACACCTCATATTCCTGACCAGGCTTCCGGAAAACAACTTGTGCAAACTTCAACACCACAATCCAGTGAATAACGCTTACAAAATGCAAGCTGACATCGCAAAATTAAGTCTGGATAAATGAGCACACTATTCTGTTTAGGAAGTACATCATGGGTCTAAATCATTAACATTTTGTACTCCACCTGAAGGTTGTGGGAGTTTGGGGGAGATAAAAGATGTTTCCTGTGTCTTCAAGTTACATCTGCAATTTAATTTGTGGTCAGAAATGCCAAATACTGATTCCCAGAATCAGGACTGGCTGATGTTTGCAACCAGAAATTTTGCTTACCACTGTGAAACTCCTGCAAGTATCAAGGACTTTCCACAATCGTACATTTAGGGGAAAGGTTGGGAAAAGGGTAAGGCTCTGCAGGTGTCATGAGGTGTGGTCATGAGGATGCTTGGGACAGCCACAAAGTCGGAACTATGTGCATATTCACATATATTTTGGAGTGTCATTCTGAATCCTGGAAACAATTGGGTATGTTTGCCTCAAAAAAGTATAGTAAGTAAGCCTCCATGGTGGGAAACGGTGTAGGTCACTCGCCACCTAAACTCTGAAACATCGTAGAGTTACTTTTATGTCTTGCATAATTTCTGCTGCACCTTGCAAGAAGTGTTATTTTCTAGACCTGGATACTGAATCGAGCAGGACTCGTGTGAAGGCAATCTGTTTTCCTCTAAAGAGTGAAACGGGTCAGGAGCTGCCCTGAAAATACGTTTACTAGAATGGTGGTTCCTCAAGTCATTTTCAGGCTGGGTTTGGATAGTATATTATTAACCCATATGTCTTACACTAGCCAGATAGCAGATATAGCCAAAGCTCTCCCAGCAGCATGCTGCACATACCATCATTCCATATCAACACTGGTAGAATGGAGTCCAGTTGTCTGAATAATAAGTAGGGTAGGATCATTGGTAGAATATTTGGAAAATACAGGAATCTGGGGAATCACCATTATGGACAAAGCCATTCTGTGCTTATTGAAAAGGACAAGAGTTTCAGATGCTCAAAAAGTTCCTAAATCATCCAAGGGCTCTCTGAATGTTGCCAGCCCTTAGGTCAAAGACTGGTATATCAGAACTCCTACGTATTTTAATGTTGTATTAACCCAGGGCAATGGGGAGTGGTCATTCTGTATTGGGGCGCTGACTACTGTGTGGTACTATGAAAACAAGAATGATTTATTTCAATTGTGGTCCAAAACATTCTCAAATTCATTCAGCTTGTCCATCACCTCTCGCAGTTGAGTTGTGGGGTTCTTGGTATGTAACAGAAAGTCATCACTGTATAGTTAGATGACATGTCAGATACAAGCTATCTGAAGCCCCTTATTTCCTGAATTGGCAAGCCATATGTTCTAGGGCCCAGGCACATAGGAAAAGGGCAAGGTGGCAACCCTGCCTGGTCCCACACCCAATGTCCCACTGCAATAAATACACACAATTAATCTGCATAATATACGTGGGCTGTGAATGAACAAGTCTATCTACATAACATTTCAGGTCAAAAACCCATTTTCTTTAGCACTACCAATAACTAGGGCTAGCCAATCAGTAAAAAGCTTTTTGGAAGTCCAAAGATGCCATAGAGGCTGCAGTCATATCTGAAGGAGCCAGGACATTAGCATGAAGAAGAGTATCACATTTAGGGAAGTGCTATAGCCAGAGACAAAGCCACTCGGGTCCGGGTGTACTAGCACATAATATCCTGCTCAATAGTTATATATGCATAGTGGAAATTCCTCATTATATTTATATTTATATTTTATATGGCAATAAGTAACGAGGAGGACAATGCCCATTGATATAGAGGCTGTTTCTACCACGTCTCAATGCAGGGAGGGTCTCAGACAAAGCAAGAGGTGGCGGGACAGTAGGAGGGGTGGAATGCCATGGGAAGATCAGAAGCCTATTATATTTTCATACCTGGATCAGTGTCTCTCGATAAAACCTTGATCCCTCTTCATATAGATCCACTCTGCTAGAGCACTTGGAGTTTCATTTTGTTCTGGGCTGCCACTCTCTATCACCCAATGTGACACACTTTTTCAGGACATTTGGCCTTGCTGCAGACGGCCACTGCTTTTGAATGTTCCGACTCACCCTCTCGTGGACTGCACTCAATCATTTCTGCTGCTGGTTTCCCCCATCTTCACCTCACCCCATGCTCCACTATACTCACCTGCACCCCACTGCCTCACCCCTGCCCTAGTCACCCCATCATACCACCACTGCAGGGTGCACTGAGAGAACTTGTCTGAAATTCTGTTGCTATTCATAGTTCCAACCTCCCGACTCTGCTAATCGTCACCTCTTCATTTTCCCCAATCCCTTCTGTACACAGTCTCACTATTGCTCATTCCAACTTCCTGCCTCCCTCCACTGAAATGTAATGCTGCTCGATCTCAGAAGCATTCCCTTCATATCAACCTTTGAAAATGCTCTCAAACTTCAACGGTTCATCAGCGGTCACACCACTTTCTTTTATATTCCTAATTCACTACAGCCTCATCTCCCTAACACCCAAGTCCCTTGCAAAGCTGGCTACCTGATGTAATATATGTATCCTATTAACATATGTGCAGTCTTGCTCAATGTCTTAACTCACTTCCCTCAATTTCCTTCATCCTCACAGCTCTATATAACGACTCTGCCAATACTGTGATTGGATACTGTTGCTTTACCATGCATAGCATTTCTTACTGAAATGCTCCGGAATATAAACAGAAAAAAGGCCACACTGAAGACTATGATCCTGGCCCTTGGCATAAGAGAAAGATGTTTTGAATTCAGGGAGAATCTCCATGATGGAGAACTAAGATTAAAAGTAGTCAAAGTAACTTTTCCTTCTCTATCACATTTTGTTGGGGGGTGAAGGGACAGACAAGGGCTACTGGGACACAACTGTGGTAGATGGGGGTCGCTTACCACAGATGTCCTGGAGCCCACACTACTATGGCTCTGCACATTTGCCCAGGAACACCCTTTCCACCTGGAGTCTCAGGGTAAGAAGGCTTCTCAGGGATGCAGGGGGAGGGCAAAGACTCAGGGGTAAACAATCAACCAATAAATACAGTAATTTACTGTTCAGCCCAGTGCTTATCTAAAGTAATGTGAAGTATTTAATAACACAGTAAAATGAAATACTACACACACTAATGAGGTGCAGTGTAGGATTTGGTAATCCCGACAGCAAGTTCATGCTAGGCATCACAACACCTCTGGTACTCGTTTCCAGTCCCATGGGGTTCCTGAAGGTCTGGAATATCTTTAGGGAATAGCAAAGTTAAACAACAATAACACAGTTGCAAGATCACTAAGCAATCACTATGCAGTATCAACCTACAGGTTAGTTTGTGTGAGCTACTCTAAAAAGAGTTCGCCCTTGTTTTGCTATGCCTGTAATGCAGACGGGGCTCCACACTACAAGATACAATAACAGTCTCTTTCTTTCAAGCCCATGTTACCTTTTGCCATGGGGTGTGTCTGTAGCTGCTCCGGTTGCCTCGCTTATTTGTTCTGAGCTTACTACAACCTCCAAAGTTTTAAAGGATGGTATAGAGCGATCTCACTCTTTGCTGGTACAGGGTGCTCACAGAACCTGCTCTGGATGTTGTTAGATGTTATATCCTGGGTAGTGGTAGCCTCCAGGATGACAAGGTGGGTTTCCAGCCACAGCAATGATGGGGTTCCTCTTTGGCATGTTGCATGGTGAACAGAACAGTGGCAGCACTCAACCCTCTGGCTAGACTGCAGATATGGCAGACAGCACAAAGAGGTCCCGAGTTGTAACTTTTTTCACACAGTTCACCACATGAACCCCGTAGGGAAACTGGGTGGCTTCTTTTATCTTGGTCAGCACCACTGGCTGTCTCAAAAGCAGTTGGCCTCTTACAGGCACTCTACACGCTAGGAACACAGCTGGGCTTCTTCTCCAGACAGTTTCCCCTAATTAGCCTTGGACACTGCAACTGTTGGGCAATCTATGCCGTGGCCCCGGACCAGCTGTGCTGCCTTCACCCAATGACCTTGGCACCAAATAGAGGCCACCACCAAAAAGGCACAGGCTGCACCATCTCACCATTAAATTAAACCTGCGAGAACTGGCACACAGGCATCGCAAGGACTCACTACAACCAGAGCTGAAACAAACTGCAGCAAAGTTGAGCATCTAGACTTCAAACCTACTGCTCAAAGTAAATAGAGGGTAAGAACAAGTGACTGAATTGCACGCTATTCCCCCCTGGGGAGAACAATGATAATATGCACCTTTGCCGAATCCTTACCTCTGCCACCAGACATGGGGGACTGTCATCCATAGGGTTACGTGGGTGCGGAAAGAATACTGGAATGGGAGGGTCTAATGCTTTCCGTAGAACAAAATTATGGCTCCAACCCTGTATTAGCTTACCATAAATTTAACAGTGTAGTGTTAATTTCTATTGTGTGGTTAATGCACTTGCCGTTTCTAAATAAAAAAGCACTGGCTAGAGATAAACTTTTTGTGTTTGGTGGTACAGTGTTGATTTCTGAGCTGTTGCCCCCACCAACCTACCTCCCTGAGAAGTCTGCAACTGCTTGGCCTCACCATCATGAAAGTCAAGTGCAGAAAAGGGTGTACTAGGCACAGTTTGCAGAGCCGTAGTAGGGCTGACTACAAGACACTAGTGTCAAAAGACCTCAACCACCACGGTTGGGGTGCAATGGCCTGTGCCTGCTGTGCTACTCCCCTCAAACAAGGTCTGACAGCACCCAACACTTCTATCAACCCTTGATCAGTCACATTTCTCAAACACCTCTTCACCCCTCTGGTGATGGACATAACTGATGTGATCAAATTCTCCCTCATTTCAAAATCTGTATCTGTCCTTTGAAACACTCCCCCATCATCCCCCACCTGCAAAAATCATACTGATCTCAAGACACAGGATAAATAATAGTCTGTCTCCAACTTTTCCTTTCTCAGTTAAATAATGAAAAGGGACGTTACACATCACCTTCAAGTGCACATGGAACGTAACCATGTTCTCCAGAACCACCAATCTAGATTCTAAAATGCACAGGGGCACCAAAGCACAAGTTACTAACTTGTGTAACGATATATCTGTAAGAGACAGTAGTTAGTGACAGATTCCTTACCTTAGAATATCCCCAGGCGTCAGGCTGGATCCGGAAAGTATTTTGCGTAGCAGTACCCTTGCGCGTCGGTAGGCGGCGTCGTGCGGCTCCGCGTCCGTTGTCGGCGTCGTGATCGCCGGGATGACGTCGCGGGCAGTGCTCAGACGCCGCCCCTGCGCGCTGAGCGTCAGTTCTGTACACGACTTTCCGCGCCAGGAACGCAGAGCCATGCAAGAAGCTGACATAGGTGTCTGAAAAATACTAGGGCCCTGAAAGGGATGTCCTTAACCCTAGAAATCAGTTCGCAGAACGGGGAGGATGGGTGGGGCGGTAGGGAATCTGTCACTAACTACTGTCTCTTACAGATATATCGTTACACAAGTTAGTAACTTGTGCATCTGAAAGAGACACGTTAGTGACAGATTCCTTACCTTAGAACAGATACCCCAGCAATACCAACCCCGGTGGTGGGTCTGCGAACAAAGATCAGACAAGGAAGTCCCGGAGGACAGAACGGACAAAGAAGCCGTCCCTCCGGACCTGACTGTCAAGGCAGTAATGCTTTGTAAACGTGTGCAGCGAGGCCCACGTAGCTGCCTGACAGATATCCTGCAGCGGAACACCGCGGCCTAAAGCCGTGGTAGCAGCCGTTGCCCTGGTGGAATGGGCACGCAGCCCAACAGGAGGCTCCTTTTTAGCCAAAGAATAGCAGGCTTTGATACACAAGGTTACCCAGCGGGAGATGGTTCTCTTGTGCACCGCCCGACCTTTTTTGGCGCCCACGTAGCCAACAAAGAGCTGGTCATCTACCCGGAAATGTTGTGTGCGGTTGATATAAAAGGAAAGCGCACGTTTTGGGTCCAGACGGTGGAGCCTCTCTTCCTCTCTGGAAGGATGCGGAGGCGGAAAGAAGGTGGGAAAAGTGATGGTCTGCCCAATGTGGAAGGCAGTAATCACCTTTGGCAAGAAGGACGGACGCGTCCTAAGAACAACCTTGTCTGGATGAACAGACAGAAAGGGAGGTTTGCATGAAAGAGCCTGGAGCTCACTCAACTGCCGAGCGGAGGTGATGGCCACCAGAAAGGCTGTCTTCAGAGTGAGAAGACGAAGAGGACAGTTACGTAGAGGCTCAAAGGGAGCGCACATTAAAAAGGTAAGAACCAAGTTCAAGTCCCACTGAGGCATCACAAACGGAACAGGAGGGAAGAGGTGTGTAATGCCTTTAAGAAACCTGTTAACAACAGGGGACTTGAAAAGGGAGTGCTGATCAGGAAGCCTGAGGAAGGCCGAGATGGCACAAAGATAGCCCTTGATGGTACCCAGGGCAGAACCCTGTTGGGCCAGAGAAAGAAGGAACAGAAGAACCTCAGAAAGAGGGGCAGAAAGGGGATTCACAGCCTTTGCTGTGCACCATGCCACAAACTTGTTCCACCTGCACGCGTATACCACCTTAGTGGAGGGACGCCTGGCTGCCAGAATCACATCACAAACTTCGGGAGGCAAGTCGAAAGGAATCAACTGCCGCCGCTCAATCTCCACGCAAGCAGGTGGAGGCTGGACAGGTTCGGGTGGAGGACCGTCCCCTGCTGCTGCGACAGAAGATCCTCCCGAAGAGGCAGACGGATCGGGGGATCGACGCTCATACTGAGTAGCTCGGGATACCAAACTCTTCGAGCCCAGTCCGGAGCCACAAGGATGACTTGGGCCCGGTCGTGCCGAATCTTCTTCAACACTCTGGGTAGAAGTGGTATAGGCGGAAAGGCGTACAACAGACCGCAACTCCACTCGCGACGAAAAGCGTCGCCGAGCGAGTGCCGCCTTGGAAATTCCAACACGCAGAACTGATGACATTGCGCGTTCTCTTCGGTGGCGAATAGATCTAACCAAGGCTCTCCCCACTGTAGAAAGAGTCCTTGCGCCACTTCCGAGTGAAGACGCCATTCGTGATCCATCATGCACCTGCGGCTGAGGTTCGTCCGCCCTGGCGTTCAGGGAACCTGCCAGGTGTTGAACCATCAGGAACATGCCCTGATGTTCCAGCCATGTCCAGAGGCGCAGAGCCTCCTGACAGAGGGTCCACGACCCCACCCCGCCTTGTTTGTTGCAGTACCACATGGCGGTGGTGTTGTCTGTGAACACCTGCACTACCTTCCCTTTGACAGAGGGAAGGAATGCCTTGAGTGCAAGTCGGATCGCCCGGAGCTCCAGAAGGTTGATATGGAGCCGGGACTCCGCCGGAGACCAGAGGCCTCTGATCTCCGCCTCTCCCATGTGACCGCCCCATCCCAGAAGGGACGCGTCCGTCACAACTGTGTGCTCTGGCTGGGGAAGGGAGAGGGATCTGCCCATGACCCATTGCCGGTTCGAGAGCCACCACTGCAACTGTGTTGCAGTCCCCTCCGAGATCTGGACGTGATCGGACAGGTTGCCCTGGTGCTGCGCCCACTGGAACTTCAGGTCCCACTGCAGAGCCCGCATATGCCATCTGGCATGATCGACCAGCAGGATGCAGGAGGCCATGAGGCCCAGCAGCCTCAGGGTCATCCGTACCGAAACCCAGGATAAAGGCTGAAAGATCAGAATCATAGCCTGAATATCCCGGACTCGCCGTTCGGGAGGATAGGCCCGAAACTGCGTCGTGTCCAGAACTGCTCCGATAAAAAGGAGCTGTGGAGAAGGAATCAGATGCGACTTCGGCACATTGATGGAGAACCCCAGCGAGTGCAGGAGTTCGGCCGTAGTCTGGAGGTGGGAGACGACTGCCTGGGACGAGCCCGCCTTCAGCAGCCAGTCGTCGAGGTAGGGGAATACTGGAATCCCTGCCCGGCGCAGATGAGCTGCGACCACCGCCATCACTTTCGTGAACACCCGAGGGGCACTGGTAAGGCCAAAGGGGAGCACGGTGAACTGAAAAGGCTGGAGGCCTACCGTGAACCGTAGGTAACGCCGGTGGGCCGGCAGGACGGGGATGTGGAAATAAGCGTCCTGCAAGTCCAACGCTACCAACCAGTCTCCAGGGTCGAGGGCAGTCAAGACCTGAGCTAGGGTGAGCATCTTGAACTTCTCCTTCCGGAGGAAGCGATTGACGTTCCGGAGGTCCAAGATAGGACGCATGTCCTCCTTGTCCTTTTTGGGCACCAGAAAGTAGTGGGAGTAGCAACCACGTCCTACTTCTGGGGTCGGAACATGCTCGATGGCCCTCTTGGCCAAGAGGGCCGTGACTTCCTTCTGCAGAAGCATCAAGTGATCCCCTGACATGCGGTGGAATTGAGGTGGCATGGCTGGGGGTGGTCTCGAAGGGGAGGGAGTAGCCCCTTCGGACAATGTCCAAGACCCACCTGCCCGAGGTGATGGCACGCCAGTGGTGAAGGTGATGGCGGACCCTGCCCCTACTGGCGTGCTGTGCACCGGAAAGGAGGGACTAGGAGGGCTTGGAGGCCGCGGACGGGTTGGAGGTGGTGGCCTGACCCGCACGCTGGTTGCCCGAACCGCCACGGCGGTATCCACGTCCTCGGCCACGCGAAGACGCTTGCTGCGCGGGCCGGTGGCTGGGCAGCTGACGTGATTGGGCGCCCCTTCCGTGGCCACGAAAGGGCGAAAAGCAGAGGTTAGCGGAGGGCGCACAACAGAAAGGCCCAGGGACTTGGCAGTAGCCCGTGAGTCCTTAAAACGCTCCAGCGCATGGTCTGCTTTGGAACCAAAAGACCGACTCCATCAAAGGGCATGTCCATGAGTGTATTCTCGACATCACCCGAGAAACCAGTTGTTCTCAGCCAGGCGTGGCGACGCAGCGCCACCGTCGTTGCAAGCGATCTGCCCAGCGAGTCGGCGGTATCAAGGCCACAACGAATGGTGTACTTTGCCGCATCCCTACCTTCCGCAATGGTGCGGGTAAGCAGTGTCTGGACCTCCTCAGAACACTGGGGCAAAACAGTCGCCACCGAATCCCACAGGGAGTGGGTATATCGGCCCAAAAGGCAAGCGGTGTTGACGGACCGCAAGCCAGCACTGGAGGAAGAAAAAGCCTTCTTCCCAAATTGGTCCAGGCGTTTGGATTCCCTATCCGGAGGGGCGGTAGGGGAAGGCGGTTTGGGAGGCAGAGGCTTGGACAACCAAGCTCTCGGGGGTGGGATGTTGAGAGAGAAACAAGGGGTCGCCTGGAGCAGGGCGATGGCGTCGGGCCACGTTCCTATCCACAGGAGCCCCTGTGGTGGGCTTGGACCAGGCGCCCAAAAGAACGTCAGTCAGTGCATCATTAAACGGCAGCACAGTCTCTGAGGAAGAGGCTGCCGGCTGAAGCACTTCCGTCAGGAGATTAGTCTTGACAGCCACAGTGGGCAATTGGAGGTGCAAGGCTCCAGCTGCTCTACGCAACACCGTTGTGAAATTTGCTCCCTCCTCCGTAGCCACAGGAGGAGACAGCATGCCAGTGTCAGGGGAAGTATCTAGACCACTGGCATCCCCAAGTTCCTCTGCCCAGTCCTGATCATACTCGCACTGTTGTGTGAGAGGGTCTTCCGACCCCTCCCAGCTCTCCTGGTCCTCCTCTGGTGAAAAATATGGAGGAGGAGGGACATATGGGACCCAAGGTCTCATCGGCGCCGGAGCCGGCGTCGAGCGACGTCGGTCCGGCTCCATGTCCGGACCCGGAGAGAACCGGGGAACGACGCCGTCCGGAGCCCCGGACGGCGTCAGGAACGGCACCGGGGACATCGGCGCCGGCGGAGGCGTGGTTAGGTCAACCGGCGTCGATGGGGGTTGCGGTACCACCGGAGCCAGGATCGAGGCCGGGGCCGGAGCCGAGGCCGGGATCAAGGCTGGCGGGACAGGCGATGCCGGGACCGGAGTCGTCGGCGACGCCGGAGCAACCCCATCAGGGCCCGCGGGGCCTGAAGGCGCACCGGAGGGACCTTGAGGCCCGAAGAGGCGGGCCATGGCCGACAGGAATTCCTGTATTTGGGCCGGAGTCGCCCCCGAACCCGGAAAGGACGGGTAATGCGGGGGTGGCTCTACAGGCACGTCCGGGGCCGCGGGGGCGGGGACGGTGCCGACAGGGGCCTCAGCCGAGTCGCGAGACCGGCGAGGCGAAGTCTTAGAGCGATGATGCTTCTTAGACTTTTTGTGCTTCGACTTACCCGAGGAGCGCGAAGACTTGGACTCCGACGACCGGCGGGGGCTCCGCGACCAGCCCCTCGACCTCTCACGGGACCGGGGCTTGGTGTGGCGCGGAGCCGACTGCCGGACCTCGAGTAGCTTTCGAGACCGCTCTCGCAAAGCCTTCGGGTGAAGTTTCCGGCAGTCAGGGCACGACTTCGTGTCGTGGTCTCGGCCGAGACAGTAGAGACACTCTAAGTGCGGGTCTGTGATCGACATCATTCGACCACAGACGTCGCATGGCTTGAAGCCGGGCATCCCTACCGACACCTTGGAGTCAAGATGACTCGAAAAGAAACAGTGAAAAAATCACCAAAAATTTAGTCAAAAATTGACTAGGGCACTGCTCTTCCCGGATCTGCGCTTACTGGCGCGGAAAAAAGAAGAACTGACGTCAGCGCGCAGGGGCGGCGTCTAAGTACTGCCCGCGACGTCATCCCGGCGATCACGACGCCGACGACGGACGCGGAGCCGCACGACGCCGCCTACCGACGCGCAAGGGTACTGCTACGCAAAAAACTTTCCGGATCCAGCCTGACGCCTGGGGATATTCTAAGGTAAGGAATCTGTCACTAACGTGTCTCTTTCAGATACTGTACTAGACAATATGATGGAAGAGCTTCCACTTGCCCAGGATGAGGATAAAAAGACTGTCCTAATCCTCCTTCAGTTTTCAGCAGCTTATGGCTGTCGACCATGAAATATTTCTATAAAGTCTTGAACTTTGTCAGGAATATCTGAACATGTACTGTAGTGGTCCAAAGGTTTCTCACAGACTGTAGCCAAAAAGTCAGAATCATATCACTCAAATCATACACATGCCTTGTCATGTTTGGCATCCCATAAGGATCATACCTCTTAAGGCTACTAATCAACATTTACAAACACCATCTGGCATATCTCCTTTTTCTTTTCTTTTCTTGGCATACACGTAGTGGTCTTCCCTGACACACTACTACTCAGTCCTCCACCTGCTTTTCTAATCATCTAGAGGAACTTCGTACCCGTTTTTGCTTATCATATCTCCTTTGACAACATTTGGTAAACTTCTAAATGTATACCGATGATACCAAAAATCCACTTCCACTTGAAAAACAGTCCTGAGAGCACAACCAGCATGACTTGCTGCTTCAAAATGTATTGTTTTTCATACGCAGCTTCCTATCAATGACCAGCACCAAGACGAAAATTCTGAAGACCCCAAGCCTAATACTCAGTTTGCCTGGCTTACACACCTTGGAAGGTCTCACCTAAATTAAGAAATCTGGGCATTTTCTTGGACAATGACTTCTCCTTTGCTCTCTAAGTCAACACTTTTATAAAGGATATGAACATACAGCCCTCTCTGCTTGAGGAGAAAGAAAGAAAGAAAGAAAAATACCCTATTAAAATGAAGACAGTTAAGCTGCGTTGGTGTATAGAGCCTGATGCTCACTCACCCTCTTAGCTGAAGTGACAATCACTAAGAGGCCATTTTTCAAGACAAGTGCTGGAGCTCTGACTTTTACATAGGATCGAAAGGGGCCCATTAACTTAGCAAAATATTAAACCCTTAAGATGAGAGGGCCTTCTCACAAGAGGTAAAAAAGAAATCCTAAGAAATCTTTACTCACTGAGACTCTGATGACAGATATCTGGAAAGAGCACTTTCTAAATGCAATTATGAGAGCCAAATAAACTTCACCAGAGGAGAGAACTGAAGGTCAGACTAATCCCAACAGTCTCTTACTGAGAAGTTATTAGGGCCACCGGCTTTACTAGATACTAAATGTAGAACACCCCTTTACCTTAAAAGCACAATATTATCTTGTGGAATGGCACTTTGCCTTCTTCATGACGTTCACGCAGACACCCATGAGATAGAGTTAATTCAGACACTCGTGAGGTAGGCAGTAAAACTGAGAGACGGAAGGCAGGAATGAAGAATCTTCCAAGACATGCTGGAGAGAAGAACTGAACAGAAGCCACTTTTAAAATACGATGGATGGTGTAGTAGATCTGAACACCACGACTGAAGAGGTTAGTTTTGGGCAATGATCACCACTGGGACAGTGCACTGCTTCAGTCTAGTGATCGCCTTTGACTGAAGTGGAATAGAAGATAAAGCATATAGAAATGTTCTCGATCTAGTCTGTCAAAAGGGCATTCCTCTTGGAATGAGGCTCTAACAAAATAGGATGCATTTTGCTTTTCCTTTCATAGAGACTTTATTTCATAACTGGTGTTCACCATTTGGAGACATGTTGAAAGCAGTTTACTACTAAACAGGGACTTGTGTTCTTCCAACAAGTTCAAAGCTCAAATGAGCTTGTCTCCTTTGAAGTTCTGTGGGGTTGGGAGGTGAGCGACGGGGATGTGAATGGTCCTCGAGAGAAATCATTGTCAAATTATTTGCTCATCTTGGAAAGTCTCAGCTTTCTGTTCAGGTAGTCCATTGTTGTGGCGTTGTCAGTTTGTGTTAGATTGGAGCTGGGATAGATTGTAAGATAAAAGGAGTTCAATCATAGAGGGGCTGCCCTCAGTCTCAGCAGATTTCTATAATAGGCTTCCTCCATGACCAAAAACATCCCTTGTGTGGTCTGGTGGTCCATGTGGGCCTCCTATCCATTAATTAAGGTTTCTGAGAACTAAAGAGAACTTAAAGAGAAACTTTCTGAACATGGAAGCCTGGAAGCATACTTTTAAAACACATGCTCAATCACATTTTGGCATAATGGACTACAGTCATTTGGAACCTTTGGTGCTCTAGACACTGCTTTAGCCTAGCATTAAGAAACAGGAAAGTATACAAAGACTTGGAGCCTAGGAGAGAAGAGGTTTGCCTAAAGGTTTGGACATTTGTTATGGAGTCTAGGTGGGAAAAATATTGCCTGAGTGTTGTAAGAGAGGTCATATGGTGATGCTGTTATTCGCTTTGGGAAGAAGGTAGCCTTCTGAAGGAAGTCCTTTAGAGACCCTTGTGTCCAGTATTGCTGCTACATATTGAATAGCCTGAGCCGAGGAAAGGTTTTTTTTTGTCCTTATTGATAAGAAGACCCAGGTGCTGAAGGTCTATAGCTGCCTGAAGATCAAGTACCACTTTTCGTTGGGATCTTGCCTTGATCAGCCAATAGTTGAGGTTGCCTCAGTCCCATTCCCTCCCTTCCTTATTTCACTTTTTTCCAAATGTCTCAATTAGAAGAGCGGCCCGACAGGAGGCCTCAAGTACATAGGAAGTACATGGTCACCAGCTGACACACCGGTCAAGAGCTCTACAGCAATTCACTCGCGGCTGTATTATGCAGGGGTTTGTTGTCCTGGACTACTGCTTGAAACTAGCCTTCTTCCCATGCTGCCCTTGTGCTTAGAGATTTTAACTAATACAACACAGTTTAACTCCGGGGAAAGCCCCAGCAGCTTACGATATAGGCCAAAAAGTTATGAGTCTTGCCAGCTGAATGCGTTTGCACTGCCGGTTGCATATGGAGGGGGAGAGAAGCAGGCTGGTGTTGCAGATGGAATTGTGGAGACACTAGGGATCTTATGCAGGTCTCAAAAAATCGACTCACCCACTCGCAGTGGCAAGTCAGATTTTATCATGTTGAGCTATTTTTAGCACCTACTGGTCTGTTCTAGCGAGTGAACATAATCTGGAAAGGAACTGTGTTCTGTTCATTCAGAAAGTGAATGAGCAATAAAGATGCCTTCAAATCTTGATTTTATCTTGACACATTTGCTGTCTGTTCAAGGAAAGAGGTAAAATGTCAGTTTGTCTTTTTAGTAATTGCTGCTTGGAAAATGGAGTTTATTTTTCTTTCTTTTAATACAGTTAGAGGTTTTTGTAAAGTGAGCTATCTGACAATCATTGTGAAACAAAAGGCTGCAATATGTCAATTTGTTTTTTGACACATAAAACTTAAATAGCTTGTAAATGAATAGTATAAATATTTCAAAATATATCCGGAATTACAAAAGCAAATGTTTTTGTGATTGAGAAGTATGATGCAAACAAAGATTTAAATAGGAGCATAACCAATCAGAACACTTTAGTTGGTGATGCGTAAATGACAAATATTTACAAAAACTCGATTTCCAAACATTATTGTTTGCACACTATATAGTTCTATCAGTAAAACCACATGTCAATGGGAAATTTTGTGGCCATTTCAATGTAAAATCTGCTGATTGCAAATGACAGTGTGCTACCACTTCATGCTTTAGTTATGTATTGATTAAAAGTGATAGGTTCTAAACATGATTTGAGAAACATGCCTGACCCCACCCTGATGACAATGCTGTTGAAGAAGTAAGAGGCAAGTCGGAGTTCATGTGTATCCTATATGTGGCTAGATTTGTATCATAAATGGAGCAAAGGTTTAGTCTATTAAATCAAACAAAAGAGTTTTTTTGTACAGCAGACATGCTGATTTCGCATATTTGAAGGTACTCATATGCGATAAGAAAACAAGTTACTTACCTGTAACTACAGTTATCCTGTATTGGTATCTTTCATAGATTCACATGCCTGAATCATTCCCCGTCGCCGAGATGGGAGTCCCACGGTAAAATACAAAAGTAGTGCCATAAGTAATAAGTAGGCTAAAAGAGGCCAAAGGCTATATCTTAGTAGCCTATCTACTTCCTTATAGGAAAAGGACCAAAAGTCAGCTCCAACCAATCAGCACCCTCTAGAACACTCCCAACAGAAGCAATTCTCCTCAGATTTTCCAAGCACAAGTGGGAAGTAAATATCCCCAAAATCACTGAGAACTGGTTCCACGGGGAGGAGGGTGGGTGCATGTGAATCTATGAAAGATACCAATACTGGATAACTGTAGTTACAGGTAAGTAACTTGTTTTCTTATCCAGTATTGGGGTATCTTTCATAGATTCACATGCCTGAATCAGAATAGTAAGCAGTACCCCAATTCTTCTGTCGTTAGCGGATGGTGGGAGACATGTATTTGTAAACTCCCAATGGACAGCCATAACCTTGAAATATTGTAATGACAAAGCATAAAAAGCAATAATCATATTAAAAGAGGTAGCGGATACAAGTATGAGAATATATAAAAATAACTCAAAGCATAGTAACGTACAAATTGAGAAACGTAGGAGCATGAACACTGTAAGCAATATAACAGTAAAGAAAACTAATAATAGACAAGCCTTAGAGAAATGTAAAGAATCGGACCTTAGTGAAAGAGATGGCGTTACACAGCTTGTCCAACCGCTGCATCCTCCCTTTGTGCAGATTGGAGGCAGTAGTGTCTTGTGAACGTGTGGACATTCTTCCATGTTGCAGCACGGCATATTTTGTCCAGTGTAACCCCAGCAAACAAAGCTGTAGATGCAGCAACAACCTCTTTGGCCATCACCTACCCAGCCGGACTTCGGACATATGTCTCGCCTTTTTCTCCGCCGCTGTCTCCTTCCAATGGACTCCCAGCTCCCCCTGTTTTTTTTTTTTTAATCCAGACACTCGTCTTGCCAATAACTCCTGTATTGAATTTGTAATTTTTCTGTAATTAATGTGAAATTTCTGAAACTGGTAACACGCTGTTTCCTCATGTAAACCGCTCTGATACCTCCGGGTCTAGCTAGCGCTATATAAAACTCTAAATAATTTAAATAAATAAATAAATAAGTTCTGGTGGAGTGTGCTTTAGCCTTCACCGTGAGGGGTTTATTGGCAAAATCGTGGCAGAATTGAATGGCAGATGCGACCCATCTGGCTATTGTGGCCTTTGTTACTGCGGTTCCCTGTTTTCCTTGACCGTAGGCCACTAACAGTTGATCCGTCTTTCTGATATCTTTTGAAGATAAAATTTCAAACACCTTTTTACATCCAATGAATGTAAGGCCCTTTCAGCTGGGCTGGATGGATTCGGAAAGAAAGTTTGCAGCATTACTGGTTCATTCAAGTGAAATTGCGTGGGTACCTTTGGAATGAATTTAGGATTTGTCCGAAGGATTACGTAATCCTGTGTAAAGCGCAAGAAGGGTTCTTTGATCGTAAAAGCCTGAATCTCACTAACCCTTCTTGCGGAAGTAAGAGCCAGCAAGAGGGCTACTTTCCATGTAAGGAATTTAAGTTCTGCCTTATGGACCGGTTCAAATGGTCGTCTCATCAGTTGTGCTAAAACCACATTGAGTTCCCACTCTGGAGGCGGTGCCCGCACAGGAGGAAAAGTGCGAAAAAGTCCTCTCATGAATTGTTTTATAAGAGAAGATGAACATAAAGAAGGAAGCTGCGGAGATTTCCTGTACCTGGAAAGAGCAGCCAGGTGAACCTTGACTGACGAAAAAGTGAGGCCAGACTTGGCCAGTGAGAGCAGTGAGGTAGAATCTGTTCAGCAGGGGCTTGAACTGGATGAACTTTATTGGTTTCACACCAACAACAGAATCTTTTCCATTTTAGACGATATGTTTTGACAGTGCTTTCAGCACGGGATTTAGACAGTATGTCTCGACAGTCCTGTGAAATATTGAGGTCTTTGAACTCTAGGAATTCAGGAGCCATGCGTGCAAGTGCAGGGACTGTGGATCCGGATGGACTACCTGACCCTTGTTCCGTGATAACATCGTCGTTGTTGGATGAAGGCGAATGGGTCTGTCTTGTGACAACAGAAGAAGCTCCTGGAACCAATACTGTCTGGGCCAACGGGGTGCAATCAGAATTAGGCGGCAGCCCTCTAGTTTCATCTTGCTGAGCACCCTGGGGATTAATGGAATGGGGGAAAAGCATAGGCATAGATCCCGGACCATCTCATTGAAAGGGCATTCCCCCTTGACCCCGGTTGAGTGAACCTGCTGGCATAATATTGGCATTTCTTGTTCTCCTGCGACGCAAACAGATCCAGAGCTGGTTTGCCCGATGTCAGAAAGATTTTGTTCACCTGAGTTTGTTCAAACTCCCACTCGTGGCAGCCGGATTGAGACCTGCTTAGTGTATCTGCCAGGGTATTGTGCAGACCCCTGACATGCTCGGCCTTCAAGGATATGCCGTGGAACGTTGTCCATTCCCACAATTCCTGCGCTTCTTGGGAAAGCGTCACGGACTTTGTTCCTCCTTGTTTGTTTATGTAGTACATGCTGGTCGTATTGTCAGTACGGACCAGCACCGAGGAACCTGCTATCCTTGGAAGGAAAGCCTGAACAGACAAAAATATGGCTCGGAGTTCCAAACTGTTGATGTGGTGTTGTTTCTGTAACTGAGACCACTTTCCCTGGATCTGCAAATCATGCAGATGACCTCCCCATCCTTCCATGGAGGCGTCTGTTAAGACGAAGTCCGGGATGTTTTGCAGAAAGGTGAGACCTTGGGCAAGATTTGCTGTTTGGGACCACCAACGGAGTGCGTCCACCATTCGTGCAGTTATTCGGATAACATCCTCGAAAGAACCCAATGCTTGTTGCCATTGCTTCTGTAATTCCTCTTGAAGAGGTCTCATCTTGAGCCGCGCCAAAGGGACTAAGTTTATTGCTGAAGAGCACATCCCTAGGAGCGATTTGAATGTTCGAACAGAAACTGACTTTCTTTTTTAAATGGCTGTCGCTAATTTTTGAAGGCGCACTTGACGGTCTTGAGACAAGAATGCTTTGCACTGGACAGTGTATAGGGACGCTCCTAGGAACAAAATGACCTGAGTTGGAAGCAAATTCGATTTGCCCTTGTTCAAAGTGAGTCCCAGCGTATTGAACAGATGAAGACAAGTTGTTGTGGCAAGATTGGCTTCCTGCTTCGACGGAGCTTTGAGCAGCCAATTGTCGAGGTATGGGAAGACTTGGATCCCACGGGATCGTAAGGTCGCTGCTACTGGTGCTAAGCACTTGGTGAAAATCCGTGGCGCTGATTTTAGGCCACCTTGAATTGATAGTGGGTGCCAGCCACTGTAAATCGTAGATATGTTCAATGTTTTGGATGGACAGGGATATAAAAGTATGCGTCTTCCATGTCCAGAGAAGTCATGAAATCCCCTTTGTTTAAGCATCCCAGAATATCGGATAGCGTTACCATCCGGAATGTTTGTTTCTTGAGAAACTTGTTGAGTTTGCGGAGGTCCAGAATCAGTCGCCATTCTCCTGACTTCTTTCTGATTAGGAAGAAACGAGAATAGAAACCTGTTCCTTTCTGTGTGGATGGTACTTCTTCTATCGCTTCCTTGAGGCGCATGATCAAGACTTCTTTGCGCAATAAGTGAAGACGCGGGGGAGGGGGACCCCTGGGCGGAGTAGTAGGTGGTTTCTGGACAAATTCCAGTGTGTGACCCTTGGTGACTAGGTCCAGCACCCAGCGGTCTGAAGTGATCTCGTACCACCGCTGTGCATAAGCAGAAATTTTCGCACCCACGGGTAGGGAGGGAATGTTGACTGGCACCCTGAGAAGCTCATTGCTTTCTGGCAGAGTCACGGCCTTGTTACTGTGTTCACTTACGGCCGCCCTGGCAAGAGAAACCAGCCGTCGATGACTGACGGTACGACGATTGGTTGTAAGACTGGCGATATTGAGGCTGGTATTGACGATACTGTTGATTCGACTGATAGCCGCCCCGGTATGTTGCGAATCCTCGCCATCTGGCTCCTCTGAAAGGTACACGTTTATGTTGCAGAGCGCCCAGAGACTTTGCAGTGTCCGTGTCATTCTTTATTGCTAAAAGAGCGTCATCAATATATTTCCAGAACAGTGAGTCCCCATAGTACGCCATGTCCAGGATCTTAGTCTGAACCTCAGGTCTGAAGGTAGTAGCTTTAAGCCACCCCTGGCGTCGAAGAACTGCTGCTCCAGCTATTTGCTGAAAGCTCGTGTTGGCGACGTCTAACGCACAATCAATTGTTTCGGAGGCAGCTTGTTCACCCTCTAATAAGATCTTCCGGGCCTCCTGTCTTTGTTCCTCCAAGATGAGATCTATCAATCCCGCCATATCGGACCACATTTGACGGTCATAACGGCCAATGATTGCTGAAGCATTAGCAGCTCTAATTGATGCCGCTGCCATAGAAGAGAATTTCTTCCCCATAAGGTCCATACGACGTTCCTCTGTCTGGAGGAGTGGTAATAGGTGTTGCGGGGTTTTTCGAACACCTCTGTGCGGCCTGAGATATGACCGAATCTGGTCTCGGGTGTCCTACAAGGCAAGATGCACTGTCCTCTGGAGCGCTGTATTTTTTGTCTACACGAGGTAGCACCGCCGGTATGGATGCTGGCGTCTCGTTGATTTTTACGCCCTCCTGCCAGATGTAATCAATAATAGGAATAGAGCGTATGACCTTTCTAGTGTCCTCTTTAAAATCATGCAAAAAACAGTCTGTTTGCTTGACAGTAATAGGTAGTTGGAACCTAGTGGCTGCTATCTGCATCAAATTATGAAATCCTCCGATGTCTTCAGGAGGAGAATCAGAGGGTAAGTGCGGAGGCGGAGATGGTGTTTGGATTATATAATCATCCCAGGGAACCGGAGCATTTGCCCGATTAGGCAATTCGCCTTCCTCAACTTCTTCATCCGAGGAGGAAGTGTCCAGGTGTCCAGTGTCAGGTGAACCCTGTGCAGGAGCCGGTGTACCAGGTAAAGTAGGCTCTGGTACCGGAGCAGGAACCTCTACTTGAGGAAGTGGGTTCTCTGTCGGAATTTGTTGAGGAGGAAATCTTTGACGATAATCCGCCAACATAGTCTGCAGATCCTGAATAAGTGCTGGGGGAAGATGAGCCATCTCTCTATGGCGAGATTCCTGTCTGTGATGGAACTGATAGGCATGACGTGGAGCCATATATTGTTTGTGATAATAATGTTCCTCCTGGTAATTATCGTCATCATCAATGTCTTGGCATTTAACATTGAGCTCAGATGGACTGTGAGCTACTCCGTATGGACCCTCATCATCCTCATCATCATAATCCTCATCCTCTACGAAACCCTCTAAAAGGTGAGATGGCAAAAGAGGAGAGACTTTACTATAGTCCTGAAAAGGCTGTTGAAAAGGCCTCTGAAATGTCTTGAGCTGAGAAACTCGCGTCGACGGGGGCGTCGACGGTGCAGAAATAAGTATTGGAGGAAGGTCCCTCGTCGACGGTGGTAAGATAACAGGCGCACTCATCGACGACGTTGTCTGCGGGCTCGTCGTCGACGGGCTCGTCGTCGGTGGTGCCGTCGATGGCTCGGCCGTCGTCGGCGCTGTCGTCGACGGTGACTTTGATGGTATCTTCATCGACGGTGGCTTCGTCGACGGTGGCCTTATGGATGGATCCTTCGTCGACGATGGGTCGTCGACGGACTTCGTAGAAGAGGAAATAGCCGTCGTTGTGACAGTTGCCGTCGATGATGGTGTCGACGACGTAACACATATCGTCGACGATGAAGGAACAGTCGTCGTCGACACAGATTTTTTGAAGTATTTTCTACTTACATAGTCAGTAGATAACGATCTTGGATGCTCTGTAAGTGGTATAGAGGGCGGAGACGACGTTGGCTCAGAGGAATGTTTTGAAATCCTCTCTTTATGAACAGGCTTATCCTGGGAAGTTTTAAGATGTTTCCTTCCCTCACCCGAGGAGCTTTCCTGAGATCTAGCCCTCTTACTAGATGTGGAAGCTCGGTCCTCTTCCTCAGCCGAAGAAGGAGGACGTTCTTTAGAAGACTTGAGCCATAAAAGTAATCGTGCCTCTCTGTCCCTTAGAGTCTTGCTGGGAAAGGTACGGCAGATCTTACAGTCTTTAGCCTCATGTTTAGGGTAGAGGCAATAAAGACAATCTTTATGTAGATCATCTACACGGACCCTCTTCTTCCCACAGGTCCTGCAGGAGCGGAAGAGGCCCTTTTTGTCAGACATACTTGCTTGAAGAGCTGAAGAGAAGAAAACTGAGTAGCACTCAGGGAGCCTCCCTTCCACACGACGTGCGGTGAAAATCTGAGGAGAACTGCTTCTGTTGGGAGTGTTCTAGAGGGTGCTGATAGCCGATTGGTTGGAGCTGACTTTTGGTCCTTTTCCTATAAGGACGTAGATAGGCTACTAAGATATAGCCTTTGGCCTCTTTTAGCCTACTTATTACTTATGGCACTACTTTTGTATTTTACAGAGGGACTCCCATCTTGGCGACGGGGAATGATTCAGGCATGTGAATCTATGAAAGATACCCCAATACTGGATAATGAAGAAAATGGCGAGTTAGTGAATTAAAATATTTGCCCAGGATCACATAATTTGAAACCAGTTTATGGGTCAGGAGCATTACAATTACATCGAGTAGATTATTTAAGTCACTAGACCAGTCGGTCTACTAACATTTTAATGATTTTTTTAGGCCTGGCTATGTACGATCTCCAATTCATGATCCAAATCGACAGCGAGTTGCTGTTCAAAGTTGTATTCTTTAATAAATCTCATAACAAAGGTCTTAATATCACTGCCCTCAGAAGTCTCATAATAACCGGATATTATTTTGTTTTGATGGAATTTCAAGCATTTTTAAGCTTTCAAGGGTAGTTTTGTAAGTGACATAAATGTGTTGGATTACCGGAGTGTTTTTGTCTAGCTTTTGTTGCAAAAGATCTTCTAATGTCTTGGTTCTCTGGGCTGCTTGATGTAACTTTTTATCCAAAATGGTACAAGTCAGCTGTTTATCGTTTGGTAAGTTCTCTGAGATCTTGAATTTATGCATCTTATTCCTGGATGGAGATGTTATCAATTGCTGTTTGGCAACACTTGCCCATCGCCTACAGTATCCTTAAAGAAATATCCTGCCAATTTTGTAGGTGAAAGGTGAATTCTGTCTCCCTCTCTACCATTTTCTGTCTTTGCTGCTGCATCCATGGTTCCCAAGGGCAGACAGGGCTTCATTCTTACTGTTTCCCAAGAATGCAAACTCCTTGTTAGTAGGAATAATACCAGTCTCTTGAGTTAGAACAGATGAAGTAGCAGTTTTAGACTTGGCACAAGTAGCCAAAGAGGAGACAGGTGGAGCTTCTTCATCACCTAATGAAGAAACAGTACAGCATTAGTCACATCTGATGGGAGGGCTGAAGTTGACTGCAGGTTGATTACAGAGTTCTCTCATACATGGACTTGGCCAAACACTGACCAGATGTAATTTGTGCTTTAATATGCACTTGTTACAAGTAAGCAGAAGAGCCCCATTTAAATTTGTAGTTATTTTTTACGAAAGACCAAGCTCAGGGTGAGGTTTTTGAGATGGTCATCTGCCGCCTTCACCTATTGCTTTCTGTTGTGGCCTTAAAACCTTGTTATTTTTCTCTGCTGATTCTCCTCTGGTAATTTATCTGTCCCAATAGTGGTTTGTGGCCCTTTAAATGTTGTGATTATACAAAATTAGTTTCTAAAGATTTTGTGTTTATAGTAATTTGCTTTTAGATAGGGGACTTTCTCTAAAACATATCACATTGTTTTTCCTTGCATTACTTTAGAAGTGGGCTTTTTAAGGTTTTCCTCACTGGCAACTCCGCTACACTGCCATCCTCTCTTAAGGAAATATCTACTGATGCATTGACTGTTGCCGTGTACAAATTTAATTTGGAAACTCTTGCCCCCCTGCTTGGATACTAACAGAAAGAAAATCTGACTTATCCCAGTCTTCTCCAGCCTGTTGCAGGCCCTTCCATGACAATCTGAATGAACAGAACACCTATTCCTTTCCAGATTATGTTCACTCGCCAGACAGACCAGTTGGTGCTAAAAAATAGCTCGACCTGATAAATTCTGACTCGCCATTGCGAATGGGTGAGTAGATTTTTTGAGGCTTGCATAAGACCCCTAGTGTCTCCATTGGCGAGTAGATTTTTTGAGGCTGTAACTTAACCTTTGCTCCATATATAATAAAAATCTAGCCAGATATAGGATATACATAACAGTGATTTGCCTCTTAGTTCATTAACAGCATTGTCATCAGGGCGGGGCAGGATTGTTTCTCAAATCATGTTTAAAAACGAATCACCTTCAATAAATACATACCTAAAGCATTAAGTGGTAGCACACTCATTTGCAATCAGCAGATTTTCCACTGAAATGGCCACAAAAGTTCCCACTGGCCACTTTGCGATTTGTTTTGCTCCTATTTAAATCTTTGTTTGCATGACACTTCTGAATTACTAAACAAATGTACTTTTTTAATTCCTGATATATTTTGAAATAGTTGTACTATTCATTTACAAGATGTTTAAATGTTGTGTGTTAGAATAAAACTGGCATCTTACACAATGATAGATCACTTGACAAAAACCTCTAACTGAAAAGTAAACACCATTTTGCAGGATAAGATAAGCATCAATTAGTGAAAAGACAAACTGACATTTGACCTCTGTCCTTGAACAGGCAGCAAATGTGTCAAGATAAAAACAAGATTTAAAGCCGTCCTTATTGCTCATTCATTTTCTGAATGAACAGAACATGTGTTTCTTTCCAGTTTAAGTTCACTTGCCAGAACGGACAAATAGGTCCTATAATTTGCTCGACCTGATCAAATCTGACTCGCCATAGTGAATGGGCATATAGATTGTTCGATGCCTGATGGGGTCAATATAGCTCAAAACCTGTGAACACTCCAGATCTAGTATAGGCTCATGGTAGGCGGCTGAAACATGTTGGCCTGATCACCGCGTGGAATTATTCCCCTTTGTTTTTAATACTCCTGATTGGAGACCAGAATTCATATTTTTAGTCCCTCATACAACCCAAGAGACGGGCGTACATTGTGATAGGATTTTCATCCCCAGAAACATGTTGCTCTATTGCATTTACTCTCTTATCTGTACGATTAAGCCTATTCATGCCACAACAGTTGGCACAAGGGAGGACCGGGCTACATGATACAGCATGCCACATCAAGGTGCGTGAGTGATAAGTGTAACTTTAAATGAGAAAGTTGACATTAAACTTTTTAATACTGGAGTTGAGATCCCTTGGTACTTCTGAGTGGTAAACATTTATATGATAAGATCTGGTGCCGGTTTTTCCTGAGGTATTGTTTGTGCTAAATACCAGCTTGCCATTCTCATTAAGTACTCATAGAGCAACAATAACACATTTGTATACTAAAGTACAGGGAGATCGCATCAGGATCCCCAAGAAAGGTGACCTGAGTAACTGCGCAAACTACAGAGGGGTAACTCTTCTATAAACCCCCAGCAAAGTGTTCAACAGGGTTATCCTGAACAGAATGAAGGAACAAGTTGACGCTCAGTTGTGTGACCAGTTATCTGGCTTCCCCAACGGTAGATCCTACACAAACCAAGTTGCAACACTGTGTATCATCTGTGAGCAGTCGATAAAATGGAGCTCCCCCTTCAATGTCAACTTCGTTGACTACGAGAAGACATTCAACAGTGTGGACAGAGATACCCTTTAGAAACCCCTCAGCCACTATGGTGTGCTGGATAAACTCATAAGAATCATCAGCTTTCCAAGTGAGGAGCGGAGTCCGCCAGGGTTGTTTGATCTCGCCTTTCATCTTCCTGCTGGCCTTAGACTGTCTCATGAAGACATCAAAAGCAAGGAGAAGAAATAGGATCCAGTGGACACCTTGGACACAGCTCAACGACTTGGACTTAGCAAACAAGCTGGTCCTACTCTACCATACACATCTGTAGATGCAAGAGAAGATCGACAATGTGGCAGCCACATCAGCACAACTTGGCCTCAACACACACAGGGGAAATACTATCCCGAAATTTGCATTCCAAAGAAAATAATTCATTTTTTTTAATGCAGCCAAATTTCCTCAAAGAAACAGGTGCTGCATTAAAAAAAAGGTTTCCAATTTAGGACTGGAGAGCGCAAAATGTTTTCTGTTGTTTTTTTTAATCTAGCCAGATGCCCGTTGAAACTGTGGTCTGGGAAGCACCCTTATAACCAAAGGAAACTAATGACTTATGCTGGATGTCGAGTTAACTGTGGCGCTGGAATCCTGAACTGGTAAGGAAAAGATCTCCAACATTTTCTGTAAGTAGACAAATACACTGGAGACCTGTCTGATGATTTCAACAACATCTGGAAACAAAAGAAAATGTCTTTATTGATTTTCAAAATTGTTATACCAGGCATCCACTGTCACCAGAGGCCCCATAATAGTGGCTTAGCTCTCTGGAGTCGTCCATAGGTACGATTCTATATAGGTTCTCTTTTAAGGTTTGGAGATTCATGGGACTTAATGGTGATAAAACAGGTCTGTGAATTATGAGGGTCTCCTACTTATTGTGTCTGAGCTCATTAAAGCACTATTAAGATACATTTTCATATTGGTCCTCTTTGAAGCATTTTTGTTTAAATCGAACTAAGCGACAGAGGTTTTTTTGTACTCTGGAGTCAAAATTGGATACACTCTACAGATATGTCAGTCATCTTTCTGGAAGTCAATTTTCACTTTTTATTTATTTTTCCTGACTCTAATTGTTACTATTGGAGTGTTAATGTAATATTTTATGTAAACCAGTGAACCTAGTTGTCCATAATGGCCTAGTTGTGAGGAGCACACAAGAATGCAGAGTCACCCAAACCACCTTGTCTAATGCAGTATTCTACACCTAGGGTGACCTCCACAGTGGGTAGGGTGACTGACAGGTAGTATGGGGGAGGGAACCCTTTCAAAGACAGACCATATAAGGTCACTACTTTCCTTTCCCTTACAAGTCAACACAATTGTGTTTTCCTCTCATGAAGAAAGTATTTACCCATGTCACATATGTGGGCCTAGGGTCGCCCCATCCTACAAAGCAGATTGGACAAGCAGAGAGAACAGGCAGCAGGTTCCTGGTGAAGGTACAGGACCTCCCCAACTACCATGTTGGAAAGAAGGCTGACACAATAGGATGGACGACCCATTTAAAGAGGGTAGGGACAGGATCCACACCTAAGCAATAGAAAAAAGGAGAAGGGGGTCAAAAATGCCACCAACTAATCATGTCCCAGAACACCTGGAGAGGAAGGTGGGAGGGATTCTTTCAGCCCCATACAACTGCCCCTCTCCCAGGCTTGAATGAACGCACACAAGAGACCTGGACCCTGACCTGTTGAGCATACCCTTTTTCCATAGTGGCCTGGAATCCAATCTCCTGTCAGACAACCAGGACTAGACAAGGGCTGCATCTAGCGCTCATCTGTGGGAGACAGAATCTAGAAAGGAACCTATGAACTTAACAACAGAAAAAAGCAGAGGGATTTTGTGGACTTACTGGGGAAGATATATTATTAAAATTAACCAGAGAACTGGAAAAGACTTTTACATCAAAATAAGTGAGAGTAAAGGAACAGAGGATTGCTTTTTGAAGCCTTCTGTGTTACCCTTTTCATACCCAGCACCAATAATCCTGAATCAAAAGCAATAAACACTTTGCATACAGCCGCCTAACAAATGTAGACATGGTTTCTGCTTTTGGACATCTTACCATTACATTTGGTTAAGTATATTGGTAATCAATGTGTATACTATTAGTTTTAACTCAAGTAGTGTTAAGGCCATGGAGGGAATGTCTTCAGCAGTACTTCTAAAGTATTAAGGATATGTTCTCTATGTCCTAGTATCGGGGTCCTGGAAAGCTTCTGGTGCTCACACCAAGAGCTAGCCTGATACAAATCCCAGGCCTAAGCAGTAACAGGTAAGACTTTACATGAAGGTGGGGCTGGAAATCAGGACCAGACTTGGAACCAAATGCAGCCCTGGCAAATATGTTCAAACCAGCTCCTGCTAAAATGCTCAGACCAGTCCCACTCCACTCCTGTTACTTTCTTTCCAGTCCTTCTCTCGGTCTTTCTCTCTCTCTCTTTGCTTTATGTGTCTACTGCCAAAAACCACAGGGAGCTGGAGACACCGTAAGTGGCCTTCAACCTTCAAAAACTGGCCTCCAATGGCTCCAGCCACCCCAAGGAAAATCCCAATGGCATAAACAGATAATCCAACACTGCTAGAAAGAGTAGCATCTCCCTTTTCCAGCTGAGCTTTTTCTGAAAGCATTTCTGCTCAGGATGTACTAATTGATGTTATTTTCTGGTCACCTCAATCAAACCTCCCAGTCTCTGAAGTGTTCATAAAGAGTCTTTGATCAAGAAGCTTATTTCTCATAATGTTTCAATCCACTATTACCCATTTGTCTTTCCACCATTCTTGCTTTCAATCCAACATTCCTGCCTTCTTATTCCATTTTATTTTTCTTTCTTTTATTTTCACAAATGTCCATCTTTTTCCCATTGTTCTTTCCAGCTTCCATGAAAGGTAGCAAATGAACCATCCACACACAAAAAGATAAACCTTTTTTCTTTTTTTCTTCTATTGAGCAGCATAAACCAGTAGCAAAACATAGACTGGATAAAAAAAGAAAAATGTCATACAGCCCAGGGCATTCATATTTTACGAACATTAGCATCTTAAAATTTATCAACCCAGTGGAAACTAAAGTGGCGATGTGCAATAGTGCATATGGCATGATTTGCAATCAATCTTCATTAGTCATTAGTCTATACCGACATAATACTAAACGATTGAAAAGTGCCTTTGATATAAACATTGAGCCAACCATATAGACGAGCAATAGTGCAAATAGCACAAATAAAAATCACTCTCAATTAATCATCCGATTATATAACTGATATAATACAAAATGATTGTAAAGTGCCTTTGATATAACCATTGAACATTGAGCCTCCAAATTACCATTAAATTAATTCTAAAAATGATTTCAATAAAGTGCATTACACTCATACCATGGGGAGAAGGGCGTCATCAAAACATTCTGATCTGATACTCTCTCTCAAAGAATCATGAACATTTAGAGACTACCTAGTTGGAGATTTTATAAACTTCCATCCTTGTAATACCAAAGAACGTGCTACCACCATAGCTTTGTAAATAAAACATTGACCCAGCCGGTGAAGTGCTTTAATGTGTTTCAAGAAACCAAATAGATCTAAAGCAGTATTCAAACCAAGCATTTTGCTTAAACCTTGAATAATGTGATACCAAAAGTAATGCAGTATACTGGACAGGTATAAAAAAGCATGGAATGGGGCCACTCCCCTAGTGCATTTGTTTGGCACCTGAAGCATTGACACAAAGTTTCTGGGTTATCCTATGGAGAGCACTGGGGGTATAATATGCTAGCCACCTAGAAAGGAAAGCCATTTTCTTAAAGCTTGCTGCTCTTAAGAGCTTTACACCCCATATCACCTATAATCTGCCATTCCCCCTATTGTTAATTTACAACCAATGCTCTTAGTGATTTTATCTAAAAATCCGGGAATCAGCAATGCACTTGAATTCAGTCATAGAGCTCTATACCAATTCCTTACACCAAGCATTCTGTTCTTAGCTAATAACTTAATCGGCAAATGAGAGCCCTCATTCAATGTTGCACATTTATCTTTCAAGAAACTACTTATCTGTAAAAAACAGTTAAAAGGATTTAATACTATGCACGAGCTGCAGCTCTAACTCAAGCTCAGTCCAGGTTCTCAACCTCAGATTTGTAAATCAAAATCGTCAACTAAGCAAACCCAATTAACATTCCATCTTTCTAGAACAGTTCCTGAAACATTGTCGAAAAAAATAAGAATAGTGGTAAAAATCGACATTTTTATCAGTGAAACACGTCCAATTACAGATAATGGAATTAGGGGCCATCTATTCAATAAGTCTTTAACTTTCCTCAAAGTAGGCAGATAATGGAGATGAAACAGATCTGTAAAAACTGAGGTCACAAAGTTCCCAAATATCGAACTGGATGATTAGGAGCCAACTGTTGTTGCAAACAGAGAGGAATATGGCTTGCCTATGCCATGAACAACAAGGCTTTCAATTTTGAGTGGTTGATCTGATAACCACTCACTGCAGTAAATTCCTGAATTATGTTGAGCGCTCCTCGAGTATTGTTTTTGTCTACTTTGAGATACAAGATAATGTCAATCACAAAAATATTACTTTTTGACATTCCCTCCAAAGAGGTACTAATCAGAGGCTTGTTCCGTAACTTAACTGCCAAGGGCTCAATAAAAAAAAGGTAAACAAAAGCGGAGACACTGAACAGCCTTGGCAGGTACCTCTCTTTATTGCAACCACACCAATCTCCTTAGCATTAATCAACATCTTGGCCTCTGCATCCCTGACAAATATTACAAAACATTGATAAAAATTGCTTGGGGAAATCAAATTTGGCTAAAATAGTGAATAATGCACCCCAATTAACTAGGTTGAAAGCCTTTTCAGGATCGATTAAGATTATTACCACTTTTAAATTGTGGAAAAATATTTGATGGCCTGGACCAGATAGCTTGTATTTACCAGATATAAATCCATTCTGGTCTATCTTAATAAATATTTGTACCACAGGCATTAATCGGGTCACAATTTACTTTGATGAAAAGCTTAGAATCAAAATGTAATAGACTAATTGGCCGATATGAGTTGACATTGAGAGGTGGCTTATCTTTTTTCAGAAAGCGGACTACCAGTGCTTCAGTAAAAGAGTTTTCAATATCAACTCAAATAATTGTGTCAAAAAAGGTAGAAGTTGTGGAGCAAATTCTTTCTGTTGGAATACCATCGCTCCCACATGCTTTTGCATTTGCCATTGCATTTAAAGCTATCTCGATCTTGGGCAAAGATATTTTCGCAATAAGACTATTCTTATATGTTTGAGACAATTTAGGGAGCTACTAACTACTACTACTTCTACTAACTAATATATTGGTCCAGCTCTATCGAGGGTACAGGTCCAAGCAATGTTGGTAAAATATCTGTGATATTTCTTCTTTGTCACTTGTTTGAGTGTTGGAAATAAATTAAGAATAGTATGAATGCAGTTGCGACTAATTTTTCTCCTAGTGGACCATGCCAACGGTTTGCCGATCTGTTAGCTCTTTTCATAAGCTTTCTGCTGGAAGCATTACATATTTCTTGAGCCATAAAAAAATCCCTAAAATTCTGTGAAGCCTGAATGAGCTCTTACTGTCTCTGATGCCCTTTCCAAGGCATCCTGCAGCTCCCAAGTTCTCATGGAGCATTCCCGGTTTATTTTAGCTTTATAAGCAATCGTCCACCCCCTAAAGTTAGCTTTAAAGGAGACCCAAACTGAAAATACTGAAGCCGTATTTTAGTTTATTTGGAAAATCTCAATAATTTGAGCACTGATTGTTTTCTCTCCACAACTGATCTGCCAACAATAATCTATCCAACTGTCATCTAAGACTTGAGCTTAAATCAACACCTAGACAGATTTCAAGAAGGTCTACGGAGTTATCTGAGAAAGCATTGGTGAAATGGTGGTTGACTTTCTATTTAACTTAGACAAAATAAAAATCTGAATGGGACACGGTATTAAACCGCTGCAAAAAACAAGTAAATTGCTTGAAACCCGGATAATAAAGACGCCATGGGTCTACCATGGCAAAATCCTGTTTGAATGAAGATAATAAGGCTGCAGTTTTGGGATTCGTCAGCCTTTACAAGTTATTATAGGAATCCAACTTTACATTTTGTGTAAAATTGAAATCCCCTGTCAAAGTTAGGTGGTAGTCCAGCTAAATTAAAGGTTATAAAGCTAACTAAGAGCCTCTGTATCATCTTCTATCGGACCATAATACCTAGCCAGATTAAGATACGACCTATCCACAAGAACCTAAACCCAGTTCTATCTTTTCAACCAGGCTCCTATACAGAAGATAGCCTAGAGTGAAATTTCCTTCAGTCTCTTGGTCACCTTCCCATGCCGAAACAGAAACACAGACCATAGCACTGGTTGTGGACACAACAGATATTAGGCAGGCATGTCCTGACACTTGATGACAGGCTTTATAGTCATGAACTCATCCCAGGCTTAACAGTGGCAAAGCTCCCCTTTCTTAGAAAGTATCTCAGTGTTACTTTAGTGAAGAAGTAGTCCCGGAATGCCCGTCTAAAACACTGTAGCGCCACACAGAGTTACACCAACTTCGTCTCCTTGATAGTTCCCCCAGAACAACTAGGCGCGAGCAAGGGAACTAACAGTTTGTAGTATAGTGGGCGCGCTTTGATGCCTGTTGTGTCCTTTCGCTGCATCTCACTGCGAATAACCTTCACATTCACAACGATTTTGTGTCATTGCTACCTGTGCCAACTCCCAATATATGGACGGGAGTACAACTGACTGGAAGATGACCCCGATGTAGGAACACCACCGATGTCCGGGTCAGGAAACTTGAATTGAAACCTGCCTGCACACCATCTCACCGCGACTTAGCTTCGTTGCTTTGCGGCAGCGAGTGCGTCTAGAAAAGGAGTGCAGAGTGGGAAGGTGGGAAGGTGGGGAGGTCGGAGGAGCGACCTAGCGGCTAGTCATACAGGCTCTGCCTAGCCGCAAAAAAAAAAACATATGCCAGGGTGTTATAAATACAAATTCATAAATACAGATTCAACAGTCAAGGGGTTACTTATAAATATGTAATGGTAGAAGGTTAGCAGGATCACCCAGGTCTGCATCAGGACTGCGTTCAAAATCTCCAACAATTGAGAGAGCATACATAGGTGTGGTAAGGTATGCATCTCTGGCGGGAGACAACTAGAAAATGCACTTTGGAACAAGAGCTGCACATTGCTAAGCAACATCTAAAACTATGCTTTGGCCAAGAGACACAAACACAGCACACCTTCAGGAACGGGTGGAAGCTGCACTGTAAATACGTCAAAAAAGTAATTTGTGAAAAATAAAGTACTTAAAGAAAGTTCCTCATGGGGCACTAAATGAACAACTATGAACAACTGGAAGAATGCAGGTAGGCTTCTATAGCTATACTTTGATTTCTGAAAGCAAAAACAATATTATTACTGCAAGGCAGGATTGTGGAGAATGATGTAGGGGCAATACTTATTCCAACAGTTCTTTGGGGTACCCACTGGTGTAATGAAACCTAGACATCTCCATGTGGGAGAAAACTAAAATTGTGAGCTGGGCTAAAATATAAAAACAGTCCCTTGCACACAATAGAAAACAATCACTAACAAAGCAAATAGGTCTAGGTTTTGAAAGACCACGCTGGTGGCTTTGCCAATGCTTGCTGCCAATCGCATGACTTAAGATGCACGCATGTGTGGCCTCTGATACATATGCGTCATGATGCATGCGAATACATGTCATGACGCATGTCAACATGTGCGCAGAGACATGTATATGCAATTTTTAATTTACCATTTTAATATGGCAGGCGACTATGTGAGAAAGGTAAATCAAAATGTTTGAAAAAATTCAAAAGTTGCACAGAAAAGGAAGTGAGCAGCACATACCAGCTACTGGCCCCTCATAAAAATCAAACAAACATTAAAAAAATTAATTAAACCTGGACTTAAGGATATGGAGCATCAGGGAAGAGAGAGAGTAAAATGGGAGCTCAGGGGGAAGGAAACAAGCAGACAGGCAGCACATCCCTCATGAAAAGAAATAATAATAAAAATGTTTACCACTGGAAGTGGGATGGAGAGCACAGAGTGAGGGAGTGTGAAAGAAAGTGCCAGGGAGAGCCTGAATAAACACGAAAAAGGGCAGACAGAGATCAACAAAAGACATGCACTCCAATGGAGTGGGCAAAACTAAATAAATTAAGTTCCCTCAGGTATGCAGCAGAAAGATACTGTTCATCCAACCAGAACATTGTGAGACTGAGAGGCGCCTGGGCCGGACAATCAAGGAAGAGGGAGGAAAACCACTGAATTAAGATAATGCAACTGAGACAGACAACAAAGCCTCCCACTCATGATCATAGGGCGGACCCAACCCACTCTAAATAAGGTTATTTGTTGCATACAATAGGTCTGTCTGTAGATGAGCCCTATTAAAGGGACACCCAAATTACGAATAACGAGAGATCTGTTCTGTACCTGAAAGTCGACGGTGGTCTGTTTTCTGGTGTTCTAGAAGATGCAGGTCCAAAAAGCTTTCTTTGTTCATCCCTTGGAGTAAATGGCCTTTGAGTTTTTATAGTCCTCAGTGCATTCCTTGCCTCAGTTATAATTTCAGCACTTGTTTTTTGTTTAGGCACTGGTGGTTTGAAAAATGGTATGAGTTTCTCTGTCTTCTTATCCTTGGAGGGGTGCATCTTTGTAATTAATCTTGGTTATTTTATGGAAGTACTCCTTGTTCTACATAATAGGCGTGTAGCGTACCTGCAAGTCAAAAAGCAAGGAGACATCATTACTCAATACTTCAATAGTGTCCGTGAAACATTTTATTAGACAGCGATTTGAAAACAGCACTATCAAATTCACCTAACCAATACTGGTATAATATTTTCCTTGTTCTCCATCTGTAGACAAAATACCATGTTCTGTGTGGATCTTGGACAGCAATATTTTTGGAACTGACTAAAACTGTAATACGGTTCTGTTATTCAATCTCGGTCCTACTAAATGAACTACAAGCATTACAATGCTGTGCCATTTTTAATTGAATACAAACATTAAAATGAGGACCCAATTCATAATTTATTTTTTCCAGGTATGGCTTACAACTGAAAATTCAGAAGTATGTCAAACTTATACATAGAAAACAATTTGAGAACCAGGAACAGTGTTATTACATTGCAAATGTTCGCACACTTGAGATAAGGTTGGTACTCTTTTTGGTGCTTTGTAGGCAGGAAGGTGCCCATTTTCCAGAGTTGCCTGGCTCCGTAGTGAGAAGCGCCATCTTGGAAAAGGGCTCATCCTGATTCCTAGGCTTTTTAATTGTTTTATACGTGTTTTTTTCCACCCCTTTGATTTGCATTCAATTTAATATTGCCAGTATTCCTCAATCACAGGGGAGCCTGTGCCTGAGGAAAGAGGTTGCTGGGCCTCAGTTAGTTTTATAATTTCACCTTACCTGTTTTTAGCAATTACACCGTTCACAGTGCTTGTGACTCTTTTGGCCATGCCCCCTAATGACGAGCATGTTAATGCAGTCGGCAGTGCGTCCGCACCGCTGGTGTGGCGAAGGTGTGCCTAAGGGAAGCCCGTCAGCGCCCGACCCCACCTGAACCGCGCCCAGCGCCCGTCCCCCTGGTCGACCAATCGCAGAACCATTGCGGAATCGTAGCTACTCGCGAGAGGCCCCGTCTGCCACCGCACCCTAGTGAAGCGCCTCAGCAACATCGGAATCCGAGAGAAAGCACTGGAATGGATCATCTCGTTCCTCGCCGGAAGAACTCAGAGAGTCCGCCTCTCCCCGTTCAGATCCGAAGCCACCGAAGTCATCTGCGGCGTTCCACAAGGATCCTCACTCAGCCCGACCCTCTTCAACGTCTACATGAGCCCCCTCGCAGCCATCGCACGCCGACACAACCTCAACATCATCTCCTACGCCGACGACACCCAGCTGATCCTCTCCCTCACCAACGACCCCACCACCGCCAGAGCCAACCTGCACGACGGGATGAGAGACGCCGCCGACTGGATGAGGAACAGCCGCCTTAAACTGAACTCAGACAAGACGGAAGTCCTCATCCTGGGCTCATCACCCTCCGCCTGGGACGACTCCTGGTGGCCCCCGGCCCTGGGCACCGCACCCAAGCCAACGGACCACGCACGCAACCTGGGCTTCATCCTGGACTCCTCCCTGTCGATGACCAGACAAGTCAACGCCGTCTCATCTTCATGCTTCAACACCCTGCGCATGCTCCGCAAGATCTTCAGATGGATCCCCACTGAAACCAGGAAGACCGTCACCCAGGCACTCGTCACCAGCCGACTGGACTATGGGAACACCCTCTACGCCGGAACCACAGCCAAACTTCAAAAGAGACTCCAGCGCATCCAGAACGCCTCCGCACGACTCATCCTGGACATCCCCCGACACAGCCACATCACCGTACACCTGAAAGACCTGCACTGGCTCCCCGTCAGCAAGAGAATCACGTTCAGACTCCTCACCCACGCACACAAGGCCCTCCACGACCTGGGCCCAAAGTACCTCAACGACCGCATGTCCTTCTACACGCCCACACGCCAGCTACGATCAACCAGCCACGCCCTCGCCACCGTACAACGCATCCGCAGAACCACCGCCGGAGGAAGATCCTTCTCCTACCTGGCGGCCAAGACCTGGAACTCCTCCCCACTCACCTTCGGCGAACCCAGGACCATCTCGCCTTCAGGAAGCAGCTCAAGACCTGGCTGTTCGAGCAGTAACTTACCCCCTCCCCCAGCGCCTTGAGACCCTCCCGGGTGAGTAGCGCGCTCTATAAATGCCGTGATTGATTGATTGACTAGAGCTAAGACCTCATGGTAAGTGCCCTCCGAATACAATGAGAATTGCCGAATACAGTGCTGAATATCTCCTCTTTGACCCCTCCTCACCATATAGGATCTAACCATACACATGACAGATGATTGAGGTCTAGACCGGCAACAGATATAAAAAAGACTGCTACACTAGATCAGCAGAGCAAAAAAGGGCTTGCTCTACTTATACGGATATCATGTGTATGCTTTTAAATACAAGGTCCTTAGTGAAACACCATTTAGAATTTTATGAACTAGTGCAGGCGCAGCACGCAGACATTGTGTTTGTCACCGAAACGTGGGCAGACTCAAATTCAGGCCCAGAAATTATCGCTGCTACTCCCCCAGGCTACGATGTTCATCGTCTGGATAGGCCTAGAGAAAAGGGGGGGAGGGTTGGCAGCTTTTTATCGAAATCATTTTAAAGCTACCTTCACGCCATCTACAGGGACTGAGTTTGAGGCCCTAGTGTTCTCCATGCAACTGTTCAACATGCAGTCCTTTAAGGGCATGCTATCTACCGCCCGCCCAAACCTAGATGTGGTTTTGGCGATAAGCTCAGCGTGACCCTTGAATCATCCATCCTGAATTCCAATTTTACAGTTCTGGATGATTTTAATTTTCATTAGGAAAAGGAGACTGACCCGGACTCAAAACTGATTGATATTATGGATGGTCTTGGACTATCTTTAATATCTAGAGGACAGACGCACCAAGCTGGACATATGTTAGATGTTTTTTTTTCTAACAATCCGTTTATTAACATTCTTCACTCTCTTCCTCTAACGTGGTCAGACCACTGGGCAGTAAAATGGCAGTTAAAACTCCAGGGGACAGTAGCTCATAGATCTGTAGTACAACAAACTCCAGGGAGAGCCTGGCACAGAATTCAGCCGGCTGAGTTGGAAGCAATACTTACAACCTCACCCTGGCAACCGGCTCACAATCTAGAGCAGAGTGTTGAAAACTTTTCCCTTTGGATAGGCTCGGCCCTGGTTAAATGAAAACTATGACAAAGAAAGTTTCCCAGCCCTGGTACAATGAGACTCTTAAGACCTCAAGAAGAAAATGCTGTAGGTAAGAACAGAAGTGGAGGAAAAACTAGAGAAAGAATAAATTATCACCTCAAATTAGCCAAACATAAATGCATTACAGCTGCTAACATGCTATATTATTCTGAGCAGATAAAACTAGCATGTGATGCTAATAAAACCTTATTCCAAGTCCTTAAAAAACTTGCAGTTCCAGTCAATCTCAATTCTGCAGTGAATAGCTAAGATTTTTGTGACGCTCTTGCGTGTTTTTTTCAAGAGAAGGTAGCAAATATTTTTAACAAATACTCTGCAGGCAGGACGCCTATACAGTCAGAGGCTCAAATTCCAAACGTGGCGACAGGTCAAACCACGTTCTCTGCTTTTAAGGCTTCATCTGAAGAAACAGCTTAGGAGAATAATCCCCTTGGTTAAATCTGGCGCTCCTCAAGATCCGTGCCCACCTAAGATAATGCATATGATTCCAGTGCAGGTGGCACAACACCTCTTGCAGATTTTTAATATAATGTTTACGGAGGGAGTTTTCCCTGTGCACTGGAAATCTGCCTCTTCTAAAAAAGGCTAATCTTAATGCCCTGGACTTGAATAACTATCGTCCAATTTGTAGACTTCCTTTCGCCGCTAAGCTGGTGGAGAAAGTTATGACTGAGCAGCTATCCAAACATATAGATGAGAACCGTCTGCTAGATGACACCCAATTCGGGTTCAGGAAAAATTATAGTACAGAATCCACGCTGGTGGTAGCCACAGAGGAAATTCGAGAAACCTTCGATAGTGGAAGGACTGGCTCTGGTTCTGCTGGATCGCTCTCCGTGCCTTTTGATATGGTCAACCCTGACATTCTGGTTGACCGTATATGGAAGATGGGGATAGAGGGCACTGCACTTAATCTCCTGCAATCCTTCCTAGCGAACAGACAACAGAGAGTGGCGCTAGGTAAGGTCACCTCTAAATCATTCTCCTTGCCTTGCGGAGACCCATGTCCTTTGTCCAGTTTCGCGCCAGAGCAGGAGCCAACGGCTCCCAGAACTGGTTTGAACTGGACTATGCACAGGGACACCAAGTGTGCCCCTCGTGCAGACTTTCAGGCACTTTGGAAGTGCACCCACCCAGCTCCAATACACTAAATCCTGTCTGGGAGGTGGTCACACCTCCCTGTGACAGGATGCCTATTGTGCTGCCTTCCTCTGCTCGAGCTTGGCTCAGCAGCAGGAGGGCAGAAATGTGTCTCTGGTCAGCAGCATCCATTTTGTGCTGTCTGGGTCGAGAAGGCTGGTACTGGGAAGAGCAGGGACCCCACGAAGCTTGCTTCAGAAGGGTGGAATAATACCTCCCACACCGGTTACCGGTGTGGACGTATAATTCCAAGGTGTTTGATTCCAAACACGACATGTTTTGTTTCAGCCGTTTTCGAGATAGCATTTACCGTGAGGTTATAATGCACCTCTACCTATATATCTGGCTGTGTCACAGACAACCCGGGAGAATTGTCCCCGAAGGCTGCAGAGGGGCTCGGCTCATGCAGGGGCACCCTCTCACGTAAAACCTAGCACCCTGCCTTCAGGATTGTCAAGGCCTACTATAGGGGTGACTTATAGGTTTTAAGTGTAGTGACCTATAGATATAGTAAACCTATATCTAACGTAAGTGGTGTATGCACCATCTTACACAGGCTGCAATGGCAGGCCTGTAGTTCCATTTTGCATGGCCTCTCATGGGTGGCATAACACATGCTTCAGCCCATGGGAGGCCTCTGGGGTACCTATGCCCTGGGTACACGTGTACCATATACTAGGGACTGATAAGGGTACCCCAGTATCCAATACGGAGTGTACCTAAGTACATGACATAACATTTTAGAGAGAAAGCAGATAGACTGGGGTCCTGATTAGCAGGATCCCAGTCAGAATAGTCAAAAACCAGCCAAAACACCAGGCAAAAAGTGGGGGTAACCATCCAGTCAGATCCTACCTTCCTACATAACACCCCCCCCCCCAAACAAAAGGAGATAAGGATAACCTTGCCCAGTTGAGACTTTATTTCCTAAGTGGCCATATAAGGGAGGTCCTGCACTACCATGGATACTCCCTGTCTTATGGACAACTAAGAAGTCCCTTCCCTGAAGGGTTTTGGATGCGCTCCAAAATTTGGGATAGCTACCTGTAGTTTGCTTTGGTAAAGAAATAGGCTGGTGGGGTGCCTGAGTAGGGAATTATCTTCCCCAGAGCACTGGTCACCATGGAGGCCTTTCTTTTCATGACTGAGTTATATCTGGCCCTAGGGGTCAACCTCTGGCTGCCTACAGATAAGATTGCATTCTGGTAAAACAAGCTGCTTAACATTCCTTCAAGACTAAGCCTGAAGGCTGCTCTCCACCATTGCCACCAATGTGAGAAGTTGGCCTGGTATATGCTGTCCACTATTTAAAGTGGGCACCTTGCACCAGCCCAAACAACCCTTATGGTGATATAAGAGGTCAAAGATAACCTTAGAAAGCTATCCAAGTGGTAGCTGTGGAGAGCAGCCTTCAGGCTTAGTCTTCAAGGAATGTTAAGCAGCTTGTTTTCAATTATCAAGGAGAGAGAGAGGACTAGATAGCCAGTCCGTATCCCCAGGTCTATTATATATAATCAAGAGAGGAATGGCCTAATTTTATGTGATACAGGACTCAGGACTGTATGAAGAAGGAAAAGGAAAAGGAACCGTTTGGTTTCCTTATGAAGCCCTCACCCACCAACCTAGTTGGTGGCATGCTTCATCATCGGGCCCACCCAGTGACACCGAATGTGTCCGGGGTGTGCTTCAACGCCTGTGTTACAGCAGAGCAGGTATTTTACTGAGTGTGCAGTGAAGGTGATGTGAAAGTGAAAGGTTAAAAGCTATTCAGTGGTCCCAGTACCCAGGGGGTTGTCTTTAATATCTGGGCCTCTGATAGCAGTAAAAGCAAGGCAATGGATGTAGGTGGAGTAATAGTTAGGGACTCCTGCATCCGGTGGGTGGTCTACATGTTTCAGCCAGGCCTTTCTGTAATACTGGCTTTCCTCAGGACCATAAACTATGTGAAGGTGAGATCTACACTTACAGTGGAACTCCGTAGGAGTTCCGCCGCAGCAGAACAGGTTTCAAAAGGGCCCTGATCAACCAAGTAGGTCAGTACCGCTGCCGGAAACATCTATAGGGGCATTTGCTACAAATTGCAAGCTAATGCTTGGAGAGGGAATCCCCCTCCCACACGTATGGCACCTTAGCGCGTGCAACACATTTTAGATCACACACTCACTGTAAGTGTAGATCTCACCTTCACATAGTTTACTGGGTGGGCCCGATGATGAAGCATGCCACCAACTAGGTTGGTGGGTGAGGGCTTCATAAGGAAACCAAACGGTTCCTTTTCCTTTTCCTTCTTCATACAGTCCTGAGTCCTGTATCACATAAAATTAGGCTAGTCCTCTCTTGATTATATATAAGCAGCTTGTTTTACCAGAATGCAATCTTATTGTATTGGTTAAATGAAAGGAGAACCACACAGTAGTTATAAGAATATATATTTATTATTATAACACCTTAAATACCTCACAGTATCTGCTACACGCAGATAAACACAAAGCACACAATACTGTAGCACAGAAACAATCATAAGTAGCACTAATACACAGTGGGCTCCCGGAGGAGACCAAACCATATACTAAAATAGTGGTATAAGAACCACGACTCGAGTCAAGACAGTGTCTAGAGGATGTAGAATCGCTGGGACCCCAAGGAACCACCCAAGGTGAGTAAGCATGACCCCCACGGAGGACGGGTGCAGTGTGAGAACACAACCGCGTGCTACGTACAATTCAATGGGAGAGTCTTGGTTGCAGTTTTTAGGTTAAAGGACCCTTCCCAGTGGATTACGAAGAAACCCTTTGGAACATGGAAGGTTGGAGAGCCACCCCACCCGTGGATACCAAAGTACTCAAGTTACCTAACCGAGGGAAGCCGGGTGCATAGGTCTGAAGTGGCATCGGAAACCGCCGTCGTTCTCAATGGGAGTCTTCAAAGAAATGCCACTGCTAGAAAGAAGAAAAGTGTCCGGTGGAATCCACAGGTGGATTCTTGATGGAAGGAACCTGTAAGCAGAGGGGACAGAGTCTGGGTCACTCAGGAGTGACCAGGGGCTCAGTAGACGAATGCCCACCGATGTCGGGTACCTCAGGTGTGAAGATGGAGACCTTGACTCTACAGCTGCAGGGACCAGGAGACATCGAGGACGACCAGGAGCCGGATACGAACTGTCCCACGAAGGATGTCTAGTGCCGAGGGGTCGGTGTCCAGCGGGAGCACCAACAAGCCTTGTCACCGGCAACCCACGAAGGTCAAAGAAGGTTACGGTCTGGTCCAGCAAGGACCAGAGGACTCACCACAGCAAGGGAGTCAGGGCAGGCCTGGAGCAACCAGGGGAGCCCAAGAAAATCAGTGTTGTCCCTCAAGTGGACCCACAGGCTGAAGGCACAGGAGTCGCGAGGGGACCTCTAGCAGTTTCACAAAGTCACAGCTTGCAGGGCACAGAGTGCGAGGAGGCCGGAGTTCTTTGTACGAAGTGTGTGCAGAGGTTGGGGCTATCGACAGCCCAATGCACGAAGTTGGGGAAGACCAACAAGCATATGGAATTGCAAAAGTAAGCGTGCACAGGGGTTCGGGTTATGCGGTCCCCACGAGGGATACTGGCCTCAAACGTGGTGAAAGGGTTGCTCGACCGCAAGGAACGTAGGAACCCACCTCCTGTGTTGCTGGAGCCTTCGAAGTCCGCAGGAGCTCAGGATCAGCAGACCAGTCAGTTGCGTTACGGTGCCTGCAAACGCAGGGGAGTGACTCCTTCACCCCAAGGGAGATACTTCAGTTGTCCTTGATGCTCCACAGGTCCTACACGGAGCCTGTATGGTGCACGAGCACAGACGATGCTTTTGGCGCAGAGGGAGACGAAGTCGGGCCCAGTCGAAGTCCAGAGTGTTAGACGGTCAAAGGTCAGTGGTTTCTTGTTCAGAATCTTGTCCACGTCGAATCTAGGGTCCTACAGCCAGGTAAGCCCTTTTGTACCCACGGGAGAGAGTTGGACAGATTCAGGGGACCCTCCCAGGGGAGGGTTAGGACAGGGGGTGGTTACACCCATGTCCTTTGTCCAGTTTCGGTGCCAGAGCAGGAGCCAACGGCTCCCAGAACTGGTTTAACTGGACTATGCACAGGGACACCAAGTGTACCCCTCGTGCAGACTTTCAGGCACTTTGGAAGTGCACCCACCCAGCTCCAATACACTAAATCCTGTCTGGGAGGTGGTCACACCTCCCTGTGGCAGGATGCCTATTGTGCTGCCTTCCTCTGCTCGAGTCTGGCTCAGCAGCAGGAGGGCAGAAATGTGTCTCTGGTCGGCAGCATCCATTTTGTGCTGTCCGGGTCGAGAAGGCTGGTACCGGGAAGACCAGGGACCCCACGAAGCTTGCTTCAGAAGGGTGGAATCATACCTCCCACACCGGTTACCGGTGTGGAGGTATGATTCCAAGGTGTTTGATACCAAACACGACATGTTTTGTTTCAGCTGTTTTTGAGATAGCATTTACCACGAGGTTATAATGCACCTCTACCTATATGTCTGGCTGTGTCACAGACAACCCGGAAGAATTGTCTCCGAAGGCTGCAGAGGGGCTCTGCTCATACAGGGGCACCCTCTCACGTAAAACCCAGCACCCTGCCTTCAGTATTGTCAAGGCCTGCTATAGGGGTGACTTATAGGTTTTAAGTGTAGTGACCTATAGATAGAGTAAACCTATATCTAATGTAAGTGGTGTATGCACCATCTTACACAGGCTGCAATGGCAGGCCTGTAGTTCCATTTTGCATGGCCTCTCATGGGTGGCATAATACATGCTTCAGCCCATGGGAGGCCTCTGGGGTACCTATGCCCTGGGTACACGTGTACCATAAACTAGGGACTGATAAGGGTACCCCAGTATCCAATCTGGAGTGTACCTAAGTACATGACATAACATTTTAGGGAGAAAGCAGATAGACTGGGGTCCTGATTAGCAGGATCCCAGTCAGACTAGTCAAAAACCAGCAAAACATCAGGCAAAAAGTGGGGGTAACCATGCAGTCAGATCCTACCTTCCTACACCCTATATCCGAGTTGGTGGGGCAGAGTTGAATCAGTTAAAATCGCACAGACACCCATTAATAATTATGTACTCTGCATGCTTCCATTAAGGCTTCTGAAATTCCTTTTTTAATAAGGAAAATTACTACCTTCTATCTTCCTTAATCTGGGCAAATAAAATACATATAAGCGCTATGTGTAAATTGTGTATTTAGAAAGATTAGGAAGGTTGCTTTTTGGGGGGCTTCAGAAGGTATAGTGAAGCATTTCTATTTACTAAAATATCTAAATAGGTTAGCTTGGTAATTGTATAGAATCTGCTCCCCTTAGGCTTATAAAAGCAAATTAATTACTGACTCTAGGACTCTTTGTAAACAATAGCTCTGGGAGTCAATTAAAAATTCCTACTCTCAGATAATGGTTGACTGTAGCAATCTTCTCAGACATATTCAACAGGAATCCATATTTAAATCAGCCACAACGAAATATTTATTTTAAGGAAAATTGATAAAATTAAGATTGATATTAAGATTTTGGATTGGCTCTTGTAGAAAAAGTGACTGTAGTGGAGGTTAATGATTTGATCGATTGCCAAATATTGGGTTCTATGTTTTCTTAAGGTAGAAAAGCTCTTTATTCAGGGTGAAATTGAATAATGACACACCAGATATAGCTTATAGTAAAAATCTAATTAAGCCTCTCATTCATACAAATGAAAAGCAAAACGTATCAGTGTTCAACTGGATTATTCAAAAAAAGGTGAACCCAATGTTACAATTGGCGAAACTGAATGAGAGAGCCAAATTCTGGACTGGTATATTCTAGTGTGTATGAAGAACAACGTTTTCTGAAAGAACAATTTAATTAATTGCACAACTGTTCTTAGACATCATATAAATTACAAAACTGTGGTTTGAGGTAGACTGAGAATTGTTGGCTTTGTAAAATAGAGGTGGGCTCCCTTGTGTATATTCTGGCAAACTGCAACCTGACTACACCTTTTAGACAATGCAATTGCTAACATGAAGAAATATTTAAGACAAACATTAATTTCAGACCAATTTGTTTACTCCGATATTTCTGATCTTAGACTTTCTGAATATGATAAACCTCTCTCAGACCGAAGTAGCCACTGAATCGATAATGAGTAGCTGCAAGATAGTAGTAAATTAAGGTCCCGCTCATGACTCTCAGTCATTAACTGCAAAGATGCTAAAGGATGGTCATATGACTTTGAAGGCCTATAGATGAGATGCCTAATGACAAGCGGGAAAGCCTCCTACGGCAATGTCATTTTTAAAATGACTATTACCTATCATTACTTGTATCTAAGTGCTTGCAATATGTTCGTAGCACAGGACGATTTGTAATATTCTCACAATTTATAGATGAGCCGCAGGTAACTACTAGAGTGCCGCGTGGGGGATCAACCCAGTCCTGTGCACCATGGCGGATTGGCGGGCACTGTGGAGGCGAGCCCAAAAACTCCCACTTTATGCTCCAGCCTACCTCTACTACAACATCCAAACATATCAGTAACACATGAGCAGGGGCAATATTGGCTGAGAATGGCTGGCACACCATGGGTGACTTGTTCAGTGAATAACTCTTTATCGATTCCCCGGTCGCTGTCCGAGACACTGGGGCTGCCCCTCTGACTGTCTTCACTTACCTACGATTGCGGCTGTCGATAAAACAGATATACCCGTCATTTCCCCGAGAGCCACCAACACTCCAGACGCTGCAGGTATTATTGCAGGCTCCCACGTGTGCCCGTCTTGTCACGAGGCTCTATGCCACAGCACAAGAGCAACATAGACAGGCTGAAAAGGCGATGGATAAGTGGAGTGCCCTGTTGAGCACACTGATCTCAACTGCAGAGTGGACACTCTGCTGCTCCTTAGCTGAAATGCTCACCCCCAACTGCAACTTGCGCATTATTCATTTTAAATTTCTGCAGCAAACAGATATGGTCTCCGTGAGCATGATACGTACAGCTGCGCAGGCAGATTTTTTATATGTAGCTTGGGCATGGCCTACCATAAAGGAATATTGGGATGAGGTGCTGAAGATCTTGCGTGACATGACATCAGAGCCACTAACCAACACCCCAGAACTCTGTTTACTAGGGCTGTAATGGGTTAAGTCAGTGATAAATCGCAGACTGATATCCATTGCTCTTTTGCTGGCTAAGCGACTGGTTGCAATGAAGTAGGGTAGTAGGAAAGCTCCCACCGTTAAAGACTGGATAAAAGACTTGGTCTATTGCAAAGAACAATTAACGACTTATGCGAAAGAACTACCATCGGCCTCCAGACCAAAAGACATTTGGGGACCTCTGGGTCGATACCTGCGGACACAAGGAGCGGATTATGGTGGGCATGGCCTGAATGCATACCGTTCATTGATACGATATGTATTGTGCATGCGAATAGGTATATATGGAAATTATAGTCAACAGCTCTTGGTTATATTATTCTGTACCGAGCATGTTACCGTGGTGCAAAGATATGCATAATTTGAATAGTGTTAATTATTTGGAAAACCATAAATAAAGCACACACAAAAACTGTTTATAGATAAGGCTTCTCCTGGTATACAAGGTATTTGTCTTTTTCTACATTACTTTTTATTTTCTTCCCCCTTTTATCTTCGCTTTGCAAAATACACAAATGTAAATTGGATTATGGACCTATACTATAGGTTGATACATAACACTACAGAAAGATTACCTACATTCGCTTATTTCTAAAAGTAATATGAAAAACTGCTGTGTGTTAAAAATAGATATACATATATCTGCCTATATGATCAGCATCATTGTGTTTTATTTTAGCATCTTTTGCATCATGTGCATCAGAATCAAAGAGTGCATAAATAGGAACAGACTCACACCCTGATCTGGCGAATTCCAAATAAACACGCTGCTCTTTTCTTGTACAATGGCAGAAATCACTTGGTGCATGAATACAATGAACCCCCAAAAGGTAAGGCTTACAGGAACTTGGGGATTAACATCCATCGGAGGATGGCCATACAGTGACACAAATGGCACTGAAATGCAGGAATGTCACTGTATGTCAATGTACATTCAATAAATATCAAGAATATCGTTGCACAGGTCAACAGTAAGATTGAACAATTTATAATGCAGCATTGGTTAAACATTTCACATTTTCTAAACACTCTGGAAAAAACATTAAGAGGCAGGTAATTGAAGAACTGAGAACCTCATCCACAAAAGGTAATGTTAAAAATACTCATAAAAAACAGAACGCTTCAATTCTCAAGATAATTGTCATGAACACTAATTCTTTAATGATCACCAAAGTTACTTCTTCTAGTTATGCATCTATGGAATGTAACCCTAAACAAGGACAGTCTCTTATTTTTCCTTGATGATTCTTTAATGTTCTCATTTTTAAATATCAGAATAGACATTAACAGTTTTAGTGCCAAAGGCACTTGGTTTATTACCTAATATCTCGAAAACAACTAAAGTTCTGGTGGTCACAGTTCCCGATCCGTAATTGGCTAATAAAATCAAAATTCTTTCTTGAGTATTTTTTCTCTAATCCCATTCAATACTTTGTCATTTTTACCAAAAATGTAATGCTAATATTTTCATATGGCCTTGAGAATTATCTGTGATCTTATCTGAAATTCCTTTCTGAATTTTTGCAATATGAGTTTTTTTATTTTTAAATCTACGTCGCGTGGGCGTGGCCAAGATTGTGATGGAGTATGTCGTGCCTTCTTGCTCCTCCGCCACACAGGTCGCCATCCGCAATGATCAGCAGTGCCTTGAGCCCTTTATAAGCAGCCAGCCTTCCCTGCCTAGACTGTGGAATGGGCCAGGGGCGGCAGGGGTCTGCTCAGCTCGAGCTAAACATTTTCTGGCTACCGTGGTGCCCGGGGTGGGACACCGCGCAAATACCTAAAATGGCGGCTGCCTAGACGGAGCAGCCCCGGCCGTGCCACAGGGCTCGCCTTACTCCTGTCCCATATATTCCAGCAGTCGGCATTCCCTCTAGCCGCCTCCTGCCTCACCTATGAGACCTGCTGCGACCCTCCTGACATGGGGGGGTCCCTGGAGGTGCCTGCCGGCCTTTTGGAGGGGACTCATCGTTGCGGGTCTTAGCCCGGCACATGACTCCTACGCTGCTGCTGCACCTTTCGGCACACACGCCAGGTGCTGAGGGCCGAGGCAGACACCGCGGAGATCTTTATGATGCTGTGGCTCACCTCTGAGAGAAGCCTGTGGACTCCAGGGACCTGAAACTGGAGTGTTGGCTGCGAGCACCACACCAGTGAGTCTGGGGGCCCCGTTAAATGTGCTCTAACTGGTGCCCATACCCCGCTGACTGAGGGGAGGCCCTGCCGCAGCACCCTGCACCCTGGCCCAAGCTTCCTTGCCGCATATAGTACGGGAATCAGGAGAGGCCTTCTGTGGCCCCCAACAACACACCTGCTTCTCCCCTGGGGGTCCTGGAGGCATGGAAGGAAAGGGCTTGCTGATTTCTTGTGGTGTGCCTGGAGGCCCAGGGAGTGCACATTGCCCCCATTGCATACCTGCCTTTTAGGAGAGGCTGCTTGCTCCGGAGGTACTTGGTTATACTGACGGAAGGATGCAGAAGAAACATGAACGTTGAGGCCTGAAGGCCACCAGCTGCCGGGGGAGCCGCGCGGAATAGGCATTACCTACGTGAAACTCCTGACCCGGTCCGGGACACCTGGGCATCCCTTCGAACCCCAAAACTACAGCGGGTCATATCCCCTCTGGCTGCTTGCGAGGGAGCGTTGCTGAAGAGGGCCCAGCTACATCACCAAATTCATAGGTCCCAGAATAAGCACCGATCTCTCCAGCATGGCAGCAGCAAAAAAAATAAGCTAACAATCGGTGAGGTATATGCCCACTTGCTCTACGCCAGCTGCCACCAAAGAACCGACCTCACCCTCCCATCACCCCTCACAGCAGAAGCCTGAAGAGTCCACCGACTCAGACCAGGCACCGGTGAACTGGGCCATCCAGGCCTCCCTTTTTGACTCATTGAAAACCGACATCCAAGACCTCTGAAAGACCTCTCCCAAGACATGCGTGAGCTTCGCCAGGACCTGTCCTCAGTTGGAGAGAGGGTTTCTACATTAGAGGACAACAAAACCGGCGAGACGCAAAGAGGTGGAGATGCTGCGCCAGGAGATCATCCATCTCCACAAGCAACAAGATGACCTCTGAGCACAGGTGGAGGACCTTGAGAATAGATCTCGATGCAACAATATTCATCGTAGTGGGGTCCCAGTGGGCTCAGACATCCAAGAATATACCCAGGCATTATTCCACTCTATCTTGGAATGGGAGGAGATTGCAGACCTACGGCTGGATAGGGTGCACCGGGTCAGGCGATCCGCGGGCCCCAATGCCAGACCGCCGGATATACTCGCCTTTGTGTATGACTTACAAACTAAAGACATTCTGAAGAAAGCCGGAGCCAAACAAACCATCCATTTACGCGGCCATCCTCTGTGCCTCTCCCAGGATATCTCTCTCCTCACCCTCCAGCGTCACAGGGAATTCAAGCCAAACCGACTTTCTATGCTCCAAAGAAGTGTCCTACAGCTGGGGCACCCTTCCAGGTTGGAACAAGATTGTGATATTAATTAAAACTGCAATTTTATCTATGTCAATCTGGATTTTTTGAGCTTTTTGGACCATTTTTCCACATCACTGTGCACCCCCCTCTCAAGAACTCCTTCGGGGTCAGGCACCACTCATAGTCCCCCCTATAGCCACGAATGTTTTATTTCCACTGGGTGAAAACTGTGATTTTACGAAAAATTCCAATTCTCAAAGTGGTGAAAAAAATGTATAAATCCCTTTCACCAGCCAATCGTATCTGAGAAAGAAAAAAAATCGAATGTGATTGACAGGATTCATGATTTTTTTAATTGGAAATTTAAAAGGTTCCGATACACAAAAGTGTTAATCCTTTAAAACCCACAGGGCAACTATTTTAAATGCTTATATCTCAAAAACTAGTCAACAGATTTACAAAAAACCAATGCAAGCATGCTTTCTGAGTAGAGTTCTACTTTCATGCCAAATGTGGCATAAGTACATTCAGAGGTTTTGGCTGGAGGTGCGAGCACAATTTCCAAAGTGAAATAAAGATAGGAGAAGATTATTTTTCAACCGTCCCCTCAACTTTTTTTCCCCCGCATGAATATGCACAGACATTGGTAAGTCAGACTTTAGCTCACTGCGCTATGTGACTGCCAAATTTGGTGCCGATCTGTACATGGAAATCAATAGTTATGGGCAAATCATACAAAATGCCTTTGCAATGAAAATTGCAGCTACATCATAACTTCACAATGGTGATAGATGAGACAGACAGACAGACAGACAGACAGACAGACAGACAGACAGACAGACAGACAGATAGACAGACAGACAGACAGATAGACAGATAGACAGATAGATAGATAGATAGATAGATAGATAGATAGATAGATAGATAGACAGCAGTGGCGGTGTGTCCATTAGGGCGCTGGGGCGTTGCCCCACAAGCCACCCGCGCCCGCAGCTCCGAGACGAGTCCCGACATTCAGATAAAATGTATGTGATGTCAGTCAGCCTGAGTCAGGTGAGTCAGCATGACGCGGGACCGCCCACCCCCTTCAGAGTCTGAAGGGGGTGGGCGGTCCGGCGTCATGCTGACTCACCTGACTGACAAGCGCACAGCAGGCACAGGCAGCAGCACAAGTGCGCATGCTGCGCTTAGGTCGGAGAATTTTTCCGCCGTGCCCAGTCATGCGCACTAGTGTTGTGTCTGGCTGGCGGCTGTGCATTAGGAGAGCGAGGGTTGAGCAACGCCGCAACCCTCGGTCTCCTAATGGGCAGGCAGGCGGCGAGTACCCCTGCCAAGCCAATCCTGGCGCTGCTGGAGCAGCATCAGTATTGGCTGAGAGGGGTTGCCACTCGAGTCAGTGATGCGGTAACCTTGAGGCGCCAACGCGGGAGTCGGACCCCATCCCAGGAACAGAGGTGGCGCGGACCAGGTAAGTTTTTTGCTTTATTTTAATCTTCTTCCCCACGCGACTCTCCCGCCCCCCCCCGCGAGTATTGAGAGCAAATGATAGTGGTTCTGGTGATCATCGTTGCCTTCGTGAAAGCGCTGGAACAGCTGGGTCTCTTAGACGTGGAGGAATGAGAAGCGTGGCGACTGGCGAGAGACCCCATTTCACCCGTGTTTAACATCTGTGCTGGGCTTGCCTGCGGTGCGCGAGTTAAAAAGTGAGGGGTAAATGCTGCAGTTTTGATTTACTCTTCACACGAGGTGGCAAAAGTACCACCATTTATGTATTCACTCGTATGGCGGTGATACTAGAACTTATTTAAGGTTTTCAGTGATAAATTTACTGAAATGAAAAGCGTGATTTTATCATATGTGTGCTGCTCAGTCAGAACCAATATCTTTTTTTGAGTGAATAACGTCACATTTGCCCGTTATTGTAAGTATTGGCGTGGATGAATTTTTGGATTCTTCACCTAATATTTGACTGTCTCTGTATTTTAAATATTCTGAAATATGCTTGGACTGCCACTTCCAAAACTACTCAAAGCAGTGAAATCCCACAGTATCGCCCAATTAATTGTAAATGGCATTTTATTGTGTTGAAATGTTATCTGGCGTGTGTATTGCATCCTGGATTGTTTTGATTTAGATATGTGCTAACTTTTGCCACGTGACTTTTCATAGTATGCTGTGCACTACTTTTCGCTAACTGCACCAGGATCAAATATACACCATTCGATAGTCGATTATAGCGAGACGAACGTGTTTGGCGTTTTGATCAGGTGATCGCCTGTGCGTCCAGTGTTTATATCGGTATTGCATTTGAGATTCATACCGAGATTTGGTATGTGAAGTGTGTGTTTCATTGTAAATTTGCAATTACTGCGTCACAGTAAATTATGCAGATTAGCAAGGACGATGTTTGTCCAGAGTTAAATTGGTGATCAGTCTCTGTATGCTTGTTAGGAGCATTACATTTAACTGTGTGTTGGAACAACTTTAAAGTTTCAGAAGTACCCACATTATATGGAATGCACGCGCACATTTGAAAGGTTTAGTCGACAACTACATTTTTCTGTGTTGCTTTATTTTCCCAATGACATTTGAGGTTCCCGCTCATTTTTATGGCAAGTGAGTCGTTGAAACTTCCTTGTGGGGAGTAAACCTTAACCTATTCAAAGCTGCCTATCTCACGCATCACATTTTGTCTGCACGTCTCGCATCCCTCACACTTCTCCTGCGTGCCTGCTCCTCTTCAAGCGTCCTATTGTCTGCCTGTTCCTGTCTTTGTTGAAGAGGCGTTGAATAGTTTCTCTGGCGAGGTGAGGATGAGTATAGGAGAGAAAGTGTGTGGGGGTTAAGGTGGCTGATGCAATGGTCCTCCACGGAAGGCAGGGGGGGAGGGGGGTCAGGGTCATGTGTCTTTCATGGTGGAAGAGTGCGGCGCTGACAAGTTTCACACTTCTAGGCGCACACACAGTCTAAATTTAGTCTTTTCAGTCTGGGACTTGTAGTCCCAGTTAATTAGAGATACAGGACTACCAGTCCCAGAATACATAGAAAAAAACGTGAATTTGTTGAGCTGCCCACGTGTGGACCTGGGCACTTGAGTTCTGTGGTGACGGGGATTTATAATAATAATCCATATTTGTAATTTACATCCATATAATAGTGACCAGTGCAGTGTCTCTGCGTGTAGTGTGGGGGAGTAGTGGCTTTATGGTGGTTTGTGCACTTTGCCTTAAGGAGGAGGCAGCACGTGGGGTTACTGCGCTTAAGACGTGCGTTTGTGAGAAAGTAATATGTGAGTTGATGGCGCCCGGTACCATGGTATGGCGCCTCTGAGGCTCTGGCGCAGTGGACTGTGGGCGAGTAACCGCTTGTGTGGGACGGGCACAGAGGTAAGAGTTACATTTGGAGAGGGGAAAAGTGACACAGGGGTGAGCAGGAAGGGACAACATGGACGGAGGAGAATAAAGACTAGACTGGGGGGGGGTCAAATGGAAAAGGGAAAGACAAAGAGGAGGGCGGACAGGGGCAGAGAAGGAGGGAAGAAACTAAACAGTAGCTTGAAACGGAGAACGCCATGGAGCATTGAGAGGAAAGGTTAAAAGTGAGTCAGGAGTGACATAAAGCGATGGATGGGTGAGAGGGGGTGAATGAAAAGAGTGAAGGGTGGGAGAAGGGCGTTGAGGGAGGGAGATGAGAGGACGAGAGGGTCGGGGGAGGCTAGAGAGGCACAATGACAAAGAGGCGCGCGACAACACAGCGGGAGGGAAGGAAGCAGAGGAGAGATGGGTAAGTGATGGATAGGAAGAGATAAGGTAGCGTATTGTGTCACTCACATAACGCTTCATATCCCGTTGCAGTGCGCGGTAGCGCATTTTCAGGCGGGTAGCATGCTGCACAGTGGGGGATGAGTGGTAGGCAGGGTGTATTGTTGGGATCTTGTGTGGGGGAGTGTTTTTTTGTCGTTTGTGACAGATCAGAGGGGTCGGAGGACGCGTCGCAGGACGTAGAGTGCGATGAAGGAGGTGGTTGAAGATTAGAGTGCTGTGGGATATAGGTGCATTTTTGGCAGGTAGATACGGTTAGCCCTGCAGGCCCCTTAGTATGATGGTTTTATTTAAGTTTGCTGGAGAGGTGCATGAGTGCACAGGGAGAGGACGGAGACGAACAGATTATTATAAGGTCCCAAGTAGAGCAAGGGACGCTCTGATACGAGATAAAGTTAAAGGCAAAAGTGAAACAGATAGGAGAGGCAAAGACATAGCGACTGATGCAGAAGGGGCACAGAGAGCAAAGGATCTAGGAGTGGTGGATAAAGGCAAAGGTTGGGAGGGATGGGCACAGGGAAAAGAAAATGTACAGAGGAGTGATCTGTAAGGGCACGTGGAGAGGCAAAGACACAGAGGTGTGATGTATAAGGGCAAAGGGAGAGCAAAGACACCGAAGAGTGATATGTAAGAGCACAGGGAGAGCAAAGACACCGAGGAGTGATATGTAAGGGGTCTGGGAGAGCAGAGACAGACAGAAGTGATATGCAAGGGCACAAGAAGAGGAAAACAAACCGAGGAGTGATATGTAATGACACGGGGAGAGCAAAAACACACAGTAGTGATATGTAAGGGCACATGGAGAGGCAAAGGCACAGATGAGAGCTATGTAAGGACACGGGCAAAGGAAAGACACACAGGAGTGATATGTAAGGGCACAGGGGGAGCAAAGATACAGATGAGTGATATGTAAGGGCACTGGGAGAGCAAAGACACAGAGGAGTGATATGTAAGGGCACAGGGAGAGCAAAGACACATATACTGAATAAGCAGCTACCTATGTTATATGACATCTCTTTATTAATGTAATAACTGCACTTTCACAATTGCTTTATTAACCTTCCTGCTTTCTCAAATTTGCTTGAAAATGCACCATTAGTCCACTCTTTTTTCAAAATTTTCTCGGGGAGAACCCCCCCCCCCCCGAACCCTCCGTAGGTTGTTCCGGCTCGCTCGCTGCGGTGCATTAGGACAATAATTTTACGCCTCACCACTTTCAAATGTCACCAGCCGCCACTGATAGACAGATAGATAGATATTCTCTAAGTGAACCGGGATGCTCTGTATGTGTGCTTTATGTTTGTGCATCCAAATACATCACACAATATATAGCCCCTATAACAATGAAACGATATATGTAAAACACACCAGACTGCTCTATTTGGCACTGCTTGTGTTGATAGGTGGTAAAAGGAATGTGAACAGATGTCCACATTGTGGGGGAGGGGGGACAGGATTGTGCAAGGGGCCCTTCCGGTGTTTATAGTCCTCATTTGTCCTTCTTTAATAAGAGACCACGAATTTCAGACCAATATTGGAAAATGAGTATTCACTCTGCCCGAGTTCTAATTATCAATTCAAGAGTCATGTATAAACATTACCAGATTTAAATGCATTCATTTTGTTGTCCACAGAGAAATAAATGGTTCAGTGAGTCCTACTAGAATTCAAATCTATTTTCTAAAGGATGTACACAGATCTGTTTATGCTAAACCTCTGAGCTATCTTGCCAGGAACAAACTTGCCAGCTTCAGGTTACAAGTAGATCTATGCAGTAGAACTACTGACCCAGAGCTGTTCTGCGCTGATTTAAATATGCACCTTGCAAGACAAATTAGATCTTGCAGTAGGCACATAAACATTATAAGCCATTTTACTGTATCAGAGATAATGAAGCCTGCCAGTTACACACATACACCCGTCTGAAGCAGGAAAATTAACCCAGTTCACTGGGACTAGAAATGGCCACCAATGGTTTACACAAACATATCAGCATCAGTATTGCTTTGATTTCCACAAAGTGTTTCCCGTTTTAGGGTGTGGCTCAAAATATGGAGTACCTCCACAAACATTAGTTTAGTGAACGAAAAGTGCAGGATAGGCCCAGGGTGGGCAATGTAGATCACCACACAAACCCACATACGAGGAAGTCACTGAGCAAGTATTCAGTTCCACCATATGGATTTCCCTGATCGTTCCAGTGCATGAGAGTCTGCAAGCAGATCATATTCTCTGGTGACATGAAGAGTCCAATCTCAGCTTTCAGAGAGAGAGCAAGACATTTTGCTCCCCGCATTCGAGATAGGACACACCAGCTAAATAGAACTTGAGTATTTTTCAAACCTGAATTCAACAAAGTGTAGCCTCAAATGAAACACGGGGAATCAGTACAAACCTTCACAATATTTATCACGCCTGTCGGGTTGTACAGATACAAATGTCTGAGTTTTTCTTAAGTATAAGTCTTTAAGAAAGAAATATGACATAATTTACTGAACCCCAAACTGCCTTAAGTACAATGACAACATCCAAATGTTCAGAATGTTCACCATCAGCATTACAAGACCCTCAAACTAGGTATGCCTTCGTCTAGTAACATCTCACCCTAAACAAGTAGAAATAAGCATTCTCCAAGCCTTTGCTAAAATTCCATAGATGCACCTCCTTCCACTAACGTTTGTTAAAAGACCCTGGCAAGGTAAAAGCACATGCGTTGAAACCTACACCAGTGTATGCCTCTTATCTCCTCTTTCTTAGGCACGACCAGCTACTTTGCCAGTTATATCCAAAACTTTGTCTCATTCAGATCTCTGCTGAGACGCCTCATGAAGAAGGCAGGTGTACTTATATTAAGATCAGTGTCAACCAGAATTTGATGCTACCAAATCTTTCATTTATGTGCATACTTCGATCCCTCAATGCAAACTGGATGCTAGCACTGTAGGACTGGTGGCTCCCTGATTCAACATGAACCAAGTCTTGAATCATCTAGACTCATCAATGCATTGGCAAGAGAGAGTCTAAAGGAACCAGAGAAGGCTCATACTCAAGCTGAGAAGGAGACTGTAGGAAGGCTTGCTTTTTCCGCAAGCACAACTGTTATTTTACAGTGTTAGAAATGGGATTTCTGGTTGGCTAAGGCTTGCGCCAAAGCCAGGCAGAAACCACCACTCTAGTCAGGGCAAGGGAGTTACACACCCAAGATAACCCCTGCTCACCCCCTTGGTAGCTTGGCATGAGCAGTCAGGCCTATCCCGGAGGCAATGTGTAAAGCGTTTGCGCAACACACACACACAGCAGCAACACACTAGGCACACCACAAAAGGAACTCCACACAAGGTTATATAAAAAAAATAGCCTTTGTATTATCATAAACACATTAGAAGCAGGATCACACATTTACACTGTGCCAACTGGCACGAACAATATTCACAGGGGAATTATATACAGGACCAGGCCAATCGGGCCATGGTCAGAACCATCAGAACAGGTAAGTAAATGCAAATATAAAACACAACCAGTAACTAATGGTACCATAATGACCTAAGCATTATCCTATTAGCATTAGACATAAACCCACATTAGGCCCAATCCTCATTAGCATAAACACATTACGCAATGGGCCTCACCTGCATAAACACATTATGCAATAACCTCATAAGCATAAACACATTACGCAAATAGGCACTACCCCAAAACATCATAACATGACATTAGGCAATAAATCACATTAGGCCAAAATCTCATTAGCATAGACACCTCCTAAGCATAAACACATTACGCATTAGGCCTCACCAGCATAAACACATTATGCGATAACCTCATGAGCATAAACATCATTAGAGGCATAAACCAGGGTGCATAAATCACATTTGGCACATAATATATATCAGGCAGGAACTCAGTAGTGCACCGCAGTAACACCACTACCAGGTGCATACATCACCCTAGGGCCTTGCGCCCTTTCACCATCCTACCTATGACCCCCAGGCCAACTGGCCTTCTCGCAGGGCTCAAATGCCCTATGTCCATCAAAGTCAGGGCGCTAAGCTGCCACTTGCAGCTAAAGCAAAAAGTGCGCCGTTGCACCAGCCTAAACGTAGCAGCTGCCCGCTAATTGCGGGGCAGCTGTGCAGGCAACAAAATGTGGACACTGGGAAAACGGCGCTGGGCTCTGGGGCACTGCTCTGGGGCTCTCCCAATAACTGTAGCCCAATGGGCACCGACAATGTGCCCCGATCGGCACCACTGTGCCCTTGTGAAGCCCCACTCGTTGCAGCTGCCCACTGCCAGGCGGGGCAGCTGAAAAACCAACCTGGGCACTGCTGCGCACCGTGCACTAGGGACACGGGCACCGACAATGTGCCCCGACAGGGTCCCGCTCCCAAGCCAGCCCCACTGGGGGGAAGAAGACACGACCCTCTCTGAGCCCCACTCACGGGCTCTTCAGGGAAGGCTCATCTCCTCTCGTTACCGGTGTCATGCAGGCGGGGTAGGCTCCCGCCTGGATTTCTTCTTCTGGGCCGGTGCAGCAACACGCGGGGCTCTCCCTTCACCACGGGAGCCCCGCTGATCAGCTGCAGCCCCTCTCCACCCTTCCGGCGGCTCTCCTGCGGGACAGGGAGTGAAGGGGGACGGAAATGGAGCCTGCGAGGCTCTCGCGCTTCCCAGCAGGCCCCGCCCACAGTCAGGCGGACGCGCCTGACTTCCTGGTCAGACTTTCTTAACTGCAGTGGGGGCAGGCACCGACAATGTGTCTCGGGCCCCCACCGTCACCGCCGCAACTTCTCGTGCCGCTTCTGTCACTCCCCAGACTTCGGGGAGCCCCCTCCTCACCGGGGCTCCTCGCAATCAGCACCGCGGGGCTCTCACCACGCAAGGGAGCCCCGCTCGGCCATGCTACCACTTCCTGCCTCGGCCCCGCCCACGCCAGGCAACTGGCCTGCCTTCCGGGTCGCCGCGGGCAGCGCGGCGGCCCCTTTGTGGATCCTCGGTGCTCTCGGCGGCGGCCTCACGCAGGGGGGCACGAACCGGCGGGGTGGGCTCCCGCTATAGGCGATGGAAATGCGGGGTGGGCACCCGCGAATTAAAGAGAGAAACGGGTGGCATAAGCGCGGGGTGGGCACCCGCTCTTCCCAGCAATGAGGGGGATTCCCCACGTCGGGTTTACCTCTAGGATCACGGCAGCAGCGCACTGCACGCCGCCAGCTCCCCGCTCTCCCCTCAGGCAGCCAAAACACAGCACTCACGAGGCGCTAGGCCATAAAGTCCTTAAAAGGGCAGAGGTAAAAGAGTCCTGGAGGTCTTTAGGGATCAAGGGCAATGCAGGGCCCAGGGAGGCAAGCCCTCATGGCAGCCCCCCCTGGGCCCCATCAGCAGCAAGCCCCCTCCGTCAGGAACAGCACAGGAAGTGAACTGAAAAAATTCATGGGGTCACAGCCCCTACATTTATACACCTCTTTCTCTTTGTCTGCAGGACAGGGTTAGGGGAACCAGATGCAACTGGTTGAAGGGGGATTTGGAGCACTCTGCTTACAGTGCTCACACCCTCCTTTCAGAAATGGGGCTCGGCCATCAGACACACCACAGGGGGGCGGAGCCAGCATTCACTAGGGCAGGCACAATCCTATTCAGGGACCAGGGACTTCCCCTCCCACTACTCAAAATGTAGATGTCCCATTCAGCCTAGCGCTGACTCACCCTGCCCCTCCTGGAGCCACACACACCTCCCAGCCCCTGTCACTCAAAAGCCAGACATGCAATTCACATCAGGCAGGCAGACACATAGCACACAGAAATGCCAACTTCTAAAAGTGGCATTTCTAAAATAGTTATAATAAATCTGCGCACACCATTGCGCAGCATTTCTTATCACTATTCCAAATATACCAAACTTGACCACGCTGCGCCTCTCATATCAGGAATTACCACTGAAACACTTATCAGGGAATCCCCAATGCATTCCTATGGGAGGGCAGCCCCACAGTAGTGAAAAACCAAAATGGCTGTTTGTCACTACCAGGACATGTCACACACTTAAGGTACATGTCCTATATTTTACCTACAATGCACCCTGCCAATAGGGCTAGCTAGGGCCTACCTTAGGGGTGACTGATATGTAGTAAAAGGGGGGTCACGGACATGGCACACACTTTAGGTGCCACGTCACAGCGGCAGTAACACTGCGCGCACAGGCCCTGCGATGGCAGAGGCCTGAGTTAGGTTTGAAAGGCTACTTTGGTGGGTGGCGCAATCAGTGCTGCAAGCCCGCCAGTAGCATTTAATTTACCAGCCCTGGGTATAGGCGATACCACTTTACAAGGGACTCACAGGTAAATTAAATAGGCCAAACAGGTGTAGACCAATCTTACCACATTTATCACAGAGAGCACGCGCACTTTACACTGAACAGCAGTGCTAAAGAGTCCAGAGTCCTAAAACCACCAACACCATGTCAGAAAAATGGCTAGGAGAAAGGCAAAAAGTTTAGGGATGACCCCGCAAAAAGGCCAAATCCAACACAACCCCCTTCCAGCCAAAACGCAGGGAAGACCAATCACCACCTTGATGGGCTTCCCTGCCTTGGGCGATAGAACACGGACACGGGCCCGCAACTGCAGGGACACTCTCCAGTTCTACGCCACTCTGAACACACGTGGTTCCCTCTGTCAAAAAGCTCTCAGGACCAACTAGGCTACCCCAATGGTACACCCTAGCTGTCCACTGCCAGGACCAGGCCCTAGGCCCTAGGCCACCCAGATATCACTGGTCCTTGCTAATCCACAGAGTGGGGGGCGGTAGCCCCTGGCACATAGCAGCCATTCTCCACTCTTCCTCCCATCAGGGCAGTTCCAAACGGCCACTGATCCTCCAACCTAGGGTCCGCACCCTCAGGCTGACCAGAAGTCACGGGTGAGGCTCTCCTCCCCCTACCTCTTCTTCTGGGGTTCCGTACCCTCCTCCTTAGAGAGGCACCCTCAGAACACAACTCTCCTTCCAGCTGAACTTCCAACAGGAGGACAGCTCACTCAGGCCCATGGAAACTATTTCACTTAGGAGGTACACAGCACACAGCAAAGTCCCTCTGATAGCAGGTGGGGGGGACACAGCACACAGCAAAGTCCCCTTTCCTCTTCCTCAGAGGAAACAACAAACTGCAGTGAGCCCCAGAACACACAGCAAGGGCAGTCTCCTCAGTCTCTTCAGCTGATCCACTTTGGCAGAGATTCCTTCTTGACCTGAAAGTTTCCTAGTCTCCCAACCTAGGGTCTAAACCCTCAGGTTGCACCAGGGTCAGAGGTGAGGACTCCCTCCCTCTGCACCCCTTTCCTGAGTTCCGCACCCTCACAACTGGAGTGGTACCTCTGGAAACCAAACCGGTCAGGACACTGTTTACAGTCATCCTTCCCTCCAGGTCAGGCCGAACCTGAACCTGGCCTCCCCAACCTTGGAGCTAAACCCCGCGGCTGAGCACTTTGCCTGGCACGCCAGGACTTCTGGGGGCGCACACAGCACCCCCCGAGGGTAACACGACTCACGCGTTGCGTGACAGTATGCCTGGCGCAGATCTCCCGACCCCTGTCCATCTGACAGTGCGCGAAGATCCCCCAGGACAGAAGTGGTGTCACCATGGTCACTTCTAGGAGACTCAGCCCTTATGGCTGGCCCCTGACCCACTGGGGAACACATCCCCCTCTCACCCCTCACTCTGGACCTCTGCACCCTCCCAACTGGAGCAGTACCGCCAGACACCAGGACCGCTGGAGCTCTAGTTACAGACACTCACGTCCTCTAGACACTGGGAGATCCTCCTCAAATGGCCTTCAAGTACAGCCTAGGCCCCCGACCTGGCGCTCCCTTAGGGAACCCTCCAGGCCCTGAGACTGGGTTTCGGGCCACCGTCGAACACACCGTCCCACACTCACTCCGTCTCCACTGAGACAGGACGTGAGCCCCTACACCCCTCCCATTCCACTGGGACCTAGCTGGGCTACACTGAACCTCTTCCACCACACAGGACCGGAAGATACCCAAGCCACTACTTTTGGAATCACTCCAATCAATCAATCAATCAATCATAACATTTGTAAAGCGCACTACTCACCCGTGAGGGTCTCAAGGCGCTGAGGGGAGGGGTGCTGCTACTGCTCGAATAGCCAGGTCTTGAGTAGCCTCCTGAAGGTGAATAGGTCCTGGGTCTGCCGTAGGAGGATGGGGAGGGTGTTCCAGGTTTTTTAGCGGCGAGGTGGGAGAACGATCTGCCGCCGGTGTTTGCTCTTCGGATGCGGGGGACGGTGGCGAGGGCGAGGTCGGCGGAGCGGAGCTGGCGGTTCGGGGTGTAGAAGGTGAGTCGTCTGTTGAGGTATGTCGGTCCAGTGTTGTGGAGTGCTTTGTGTGCGTGGGTGAGGAGCTTGAAGGTGATCCTCTTGTTGACGGGCAGCCAATGCAGGTCTTTTAGGTGGGGTGTGATGTGGCTGTGGCGAGGGATGTCGAGGATCAGGCGTGCGGAGTAGTTCTGTATGCGTTGTAGTCGTTTCAGGAGTTTGGCTAAGACTCTTGCGTAGAGGGCGTTACCGTAGTCTAGCCTGCTGCTGACGAGGGCCTGGGTGACCGTTCTTCTTGTTTCGGTGGGGATCCACCTGTAGATCTTGCGGAGCATGCGGAGGGTGTTGAAGCAGGAGGACGAGGCGGCGTTGACTTGTTTGGTCATGGAGAGTGTTGAGTCGAGGATAAACCCTAGGTTGCGTGCGTGGTCGGTGGGTGTTGGTGCTGCTCCCAGTGCGGTCGGTCACCAGGAGTCGTCCCACGCCGAGGGAGTGGACCGAGGATGAGGACTTCCGTCTTGTCTGTGTTCAGCTTCAGGCAGCTGATCTTCATCCACTCGGCGACGGCTTTCATTCCTTCGTGAAGGTTGGTTTTGGCGGTGAGGGGGTCCTTGGTGAGGGAGAGGATCAGCTGGGTGTCGTCGGCGTAGGAGATGATGTTGAGGTTGTGCAGTCGGGCGACGTGAGCGAGTGGTGCCATGTAGATGTTGAACAATGTCGGGCTGAGGGATGATCCTTGGGGTACGCCGCAGATGATCTCGGTGGCTTCGGATTGGAAAGGGGGGAGGCGGACGCTCTGGGTTCTGCCAGAGAGGAAGGAGGTGGTCCAGTCCAGTGCTTTGTCTCGGATCCCAGCGATGTGGAGGCGTGTGCGTAGGGTGCGGTGGCAAACAGTGTCGAAGGCGGCTGACTCCCCAATGCCTCTTCAGACCCTCTAGCACACAGCCAGAGATCTGCCTCCCGTGCAAGCTCCCTGGGATCAGAGAACTTACACCCCAACAGGTGTTGGCGCAACCCCGGAAAACAATTACTGAACAAGTGCTCTCTGACACACAGATTGAACAGCCCTTCAAAATTATTTGCCGTGCTAACCAGCACCCATTCGTCCAGTGTAACACAACATTCATCCACAAACCCCCCCAAGACTGGTGAGACAGTTCCTTACTGCCCCTGAATCTCAACCTGTACCCCTCTTACTGGGAACCAGGTACCATACTCTGGGAACGGGGAATGGGACTTCCTGCACGGGACACCATATTGCTGCCACCACTGGATCCCACCCTTACTGGTGAATCCAGACAACTCAACTGAGCTCAGGGGATAAACTACCCTCCAGAGCTAACTTTTTCTCCTCCACACTCCCTTTCTTCCCTCCTATCCACCCACTCCTCTGGGGACAGGGAAAGGGATGGGGCACTGCCCCCGGCACTGGACACAGCAAGGGACTCCCTATCTATGGGATCCTCCCCACCTACTGGCGTCCCCGCCCTGTCATTTTCTCTCTTCTGCCACCAAAATAAAAGCGCAGAAAACACCATTTAAAAATCACACTCTTGAGGAAAAAAATAAAATCAGTAAAAATAATCCCCAAACGTGATTATCTAAATGCAGAGTTTGTAGTGCAACCAGTTGTCGCTGTGGGACTGCGCAAACGCAAGTCCTATCCTCACCGCTGCCACCAATGTTAGAAATGGGATTTCTGGTTGGCTAAGGCTTGCGCCAAAGCCAGGCAGAAACCACCACTCTAGTCAGGGCAAGGGAGTTACACACCCAAGATAACCCCTGCTCACCCCCTTGGTAGCTTGGCACGAGCAGTCAGGCCTATCCCGGAGGCAATGTGTAAAGCGTTTGCGCAACACACACACACAGCAGCAACACACTAGGCACACCACAAAAGGAACTCCACACAAGGTTATATAAAAAAATAGCCTTTCTATTGTCATAAACACATTAGAAGCAGGATCACACATTTACACTGAGCCAACTGGCACGAGCAATATTCACAGGGGAATTATATACAGGACCAGGCCAATCGGGCCATGGTCAGAACCATCAGAACAGGTAAGTAAATGCAAATATAAAACACAACCAGTAACTACTGGTACCATAATGACCTAAGCATTATCCTATTAGCATTAGACATAAACCCACATTAGGCCCAATACTCATTAGCATAAACACATTACGCAATGGGCCTCACCTGCATAAAACACATTATGCAATAACCTCATAAGCATAAACACATTACGCAAATAGGCACTACCCCAAAACATCATAACATGACATTAGGCAATAAATCACATTAGGCCAAAATCTCATTAGCATAGACACCCTCCTAAGCATAAACACATTACGAATTAGGCCTCACCAGCATAAACACATTATGCGATAACCTCATGAGCATAAACATCATTAGAGGCATAAACCAGGGTGCATAAATCACATTTGGCACATAATATATATCAGGCAGGAACTCAGTAGTGCACCGCAGTAACACCTCTACCAGGTGCATACATCACCCTAGGGCCTTGCGCCCTTTCACCATCCTACCTATGACCCCCAGGCCAACTGGCCTTCTCGCAGGGCTCAAATGCCCTATGTCCATCAAAGTCAGGGCGCTAAGCTGCCACTTGCAGCTAAAGCAAAAAGTGCACCGTTGCACCAGCCTAAACGTAGCAGCTGCCCGCTAATTGCGTGGCAGCTGTGCAGGCAACAAAATGTGGACACTGGGAAAACGGCGCTGGGCTCTGGGGCACTGCTCTGGGGCTCTCCCAATAACTGTAGCCCAATGGGCACCGACAATGTGCCTCGATCTGCACCACTGTGCCCTTGTGAAGCCCCACTCGTTGCAGCTGCCCACTGCCAGGCGGGGCAGCTGAAAAACCAACCTGGGCACTGCTGCGCACCGTGCACTAGGGACACGGGCACCGACAATGCGCCCCGACAGGGTCCCGCTCCCCAGCCAGCCCCACTGCGGGGAAGAAGACACGACCCTCTCTGAGCCCCACTCACCGGGCTCTTCAGGGAAGGCTCATCTCCTCTCGTTACCGGTGTCATGCAGGCGGGGTAGGCTCCCGCCTGGATTTCTTCTTCTGGCCCGGTGCAGCAACACACGGGGCTCTCCCTTCACCACGGGAGCCCCGCTGATCAGCTGCAGCCCCTCTCCTCCCTTCTGGCGGCTCTCCTGCGGGACAGGGAGCGAAGGGGGGCGGAAATGGAGCCTGCGAGGCTCTCGCGCTTCCCAGCAGGCCCCACCCACAGTCAGGCGGACGCGCCTGACTTCCTGGTCAGACTTCCTTAACTGCGGTGGGGGCAGGCACCGACAATGTGTCTCGGGCCCCACCGTCACCGCCGCAACTTCTCGTGCCGCTTCTGGCACTCCCCAGACTTCGGGGAGCCCCCTCCTCACCGGGGCTCCTCGCAATCAGCACCGCGGGGCTCTCACCACGCAAGGGAGCCCCACTCGGCCATGCTACCACTTCCTGCCTCGGCCCCGCCCACGCCAGGCAACTGGCCTGCCTTCCGGGTCGCCGCGGGCAGCGCGGCGGCCCCTTTGTGGATCCTCTGTGCTCTCGGCGGCGGCCTCAGGCAGGGGGGCACGAACCGGCGGGGTGGGCTCCCGCTATAGGCGATGGAAATGCGGGGTGGGCACCCGCGAATTAAAGAGAGAAAAGGGTGGCATAAGCGCGGGGTGGGCACCCGCTCTTCCCAGCAATGAGGGGGATTCCCCACTTCGGGATTCCCTCTAGGATCATGGCAGCAGCGCGCTGCATGCCGCCAGCTCCTTGCTCTCCCCTCAGGCAGCCAAAACACAGCGCTCACAAGGCGCTAGGCCATAAAGTCCTTAAAAGGGCAGAGGTAAAAGAGTCCTGGAGGTCTTTAGGGATCAAGGGCAATGCAGGGCCCAGGGAGGCAAGCCCTCATGGCAGCCCCCCCTGGGCCCCAGCAGCAGCAAGCCCCCTCCGTCAGGAACAGCACAGGAACTGAACTGAAAAAATTCATGGGGTCACAGCCCCTACATTTATACACCTCTTTCTCTTTGTCTGCAGGACAGGGTTAGGGGAACCAGATGCAACTGGTTCAGGGGGTATTTGGAGCACTCTGCTTACAGTGCTCACACCCTCCTTTCAGAGATGGGGCTCGGCCATCAGACACACCACAGGGGGGCGGAGCCAGCATTCACTAGGGCAGGCACAATCCTATTCAGGGACCAGGGACTTCCCCTCCCACTAGTCAAATTGTAGATGTCCCATTCAGCCTAGCGCTGACTCACCCTGCCCCTCCTGGAGCCACACACACCTCCCAGCCCCTGTCACTCAAAAGCCAGACATGCAATTCACATCAGGCAGGCAGGCAGACACATAGCACACAGAAATGCCAACTTCTAAAAGTGGCATTTCTAAAATAGTTATAATAAATCTGCGCACACCATTGCGCAGCATTTCTTATCACTATTCCAAATATACCAAACTTGACCACGCTGCACCTCTCATATCAGGAATTACCACTGAAACACTTATCAGGGAATCCCCAATGCATTCCTACGGGAGGGTAGCCCCACAGTAGTGAGAAACCAAAATGGCTGTTTGTCACTACCAGGATATGTCACACACTTAAGGTACATGTCCTATCTTTCATCTACAATGCACCCTGCCCATAGGGCTAGCTAGGGCCTACCTTTGGGGTGACTGATATGTAGTAAAAGGGGGGTCACGGACATGGCACACACTTTAGGTGCCACGTCACAGCGGCAGTAACACTGCGCGCACAGGCCCTGCGATGGCAGAGGCCTGAGTTAGGTTTGAAAGGCTACTTTGGTGGGTGGCGCAATCAGCGCTGCAAGCCCGCCAGTAGCATTTAATTTACCAGCCCTGGGTATAGGAGATACCACTTTACAAGGGACTCACAGGTAAATTAAATAGGCCAAACAGGTGTAGACCAATCTTACCACATTTATCACAGAGAGCACACGCACTTTACACTGAACAGCAGTGCTAAAGTGCCCAGAGTCCTAAAACCACCAACACCATGTCAGAAAAATGGCTAGGAGAAAGGCAAAAAGTTTAGGGATGACCCCGCAAAAAGGCCAAGTCCAACATACAGTAAGCAATTACCTATCATCACTGATCACCTAGTCCTTGTCTCCATCACTGGAAAGCTAGGATGTCTACTTTACTGGAATATGAGGCCTGAGAGTGCAGGACAGCAGCTTCTGTGATATACATTACCTCTAAATAGAATACAACCCGATTCAGTTTTGAAAATGTCTTTACCTCAAAAAGCATCTAAATCCTTGATACCTGAAGAATAAATAAGACATACAGCATATTACTCTACGACCCCCAGACTAACCAACACCAGAGGCTATGACTAATATATCCTTTATCTAGCTCATGAAGGACACTGGAGACTTGTGGCCACAAAGTGACTGCTGAAGCAAAATGACTATTTCCCTTTTCTGGAAATGCCAGTGGAAGAAAGTCTCAGTATCTGCCATGCCATGTCTGTCACAGTTTGAGCAAGAACAGCGTGCATGAACGTTACACGGTCTACTTTTTTATCTCTCAAAGTTCTGGATGTATTAAATAAAACAGGTTGCTAAAAATACAAAATGAACGTCAATGTTTACATAAGACGTACAGTAGTACTGCGTCAGCATTGATGGATCACATTGTGTGACCTACAAAATCTGTTGCTGTGTTACCGTTCATGCCATTAAGTTACAGGGTGCTTAGCATAGTGAGTGCAGCCCTGCCGCGTGTCACCAACGCAAATTGGACTTACCACGGCATCGCCACAGAGTACGGATACTGTCACATACGTTTAAACTTTTTTATAACTGACGCTGTCCTAGCATTACTTGATTCCGCTAGGAGCCATGCAATTTTTTGAGCTACACGTTCCGATCTTTTTCGTGTAAAGGCAAAGCTTTGGAATTTCACCTGGCAGTTGACATTTAAAGGCAGAGACTTACAGATCAAACTACAGAGAATACTTGTTGCAACACCTCCTAGGCACAGGCTTTTTACAAATAAAACAAAATGAGTTACTGTTTTGCAAATACTTCTGGGAGTATTAACCTGCAAGGATATTTAGGTCTGGCTTGACAGTGCAACTATCATGTGACCTTTTAACCTACACCAATATTATTCTACAGTTCTTTGCTTCCACACAAATAGGTATCCATTTCCATGCTTTTTACTTGTATTGGCTCACATTACCATATAATGAATTTAAAGCCAGCCCTATTGGCATTGCCAATGCATGTTTTCTGCTTCATTCTGATACGTTTAGCTCTTACATTTACATTAAAAACACAATACAAAACGTCCCAGAATGGAAAGAACCTAGGACTGACTCGAGATCGCAGAGCCGCACCATGTTTTTACTAGTCTAGCTATAAAGTATCACCCAAACGGTTACTCGCGAGTCCTGCAAACGTCGCACATAGATATACTGTAAACATACAGACGCCACAGATGTGAACACTGAAAATGTATCGGCTATCGTGTGCCCGTGTACAAATGAGGGTCACGGTATGTCAACGTGCATGCGTGTCATAACGTGCACCCCCTGCTGCCTGCCGTTGGGCCACGTCTCAAGTACGCTGTTACCTCGGTCTCCATGGCAACATGCATTATCCTCCCAACCGCCGACGATCTCAAAACACAGCCCACGAGGAAAGAGGATCAGCTAGAGTAGCAGACCCTCTACCCACCAAGTCGCTGCCCAATGCCTACCTGCACAGGACCCGGCCGCGTGATTAAAGGTCTGATAAGCAGAGCACCCAACACCGGTAAGTTGGTGTTTACCCATCCGCAGCGGAGCGTCTCTTACTACGTCACGCCCCGGCCTTCTCCTCCTCCTCCCTGTGGCGCTGATAGGGTGTTGCGCGTGCGCGCACTCAAAGGCGGGGCGGCTCCGGTAGCGATGGCAGGTGTAACTTGATGACAGGTGCTGCTTCAGGTGCATCCCTGCGAGAATGTTGGAGCATCACAGCCTCACCACAGCTCATGATTTTATCATGAATCGCATCAAGTTTTAGTCACTAGTTCCGAATGTTCTTGTAACTTACCTCATGAGTTAATGTATCCGGGATTTGTACACGCAGTTTTTTTTTTACAGGACTTATTAGTTGTGTTTCTGGGATGAAATGAAAATAGAAGAAAGGGGGATGAAATGAAAATAGAAGAAAGGGGGAAGAAAAGGAAGTAAGAAGGGAAAAGAATAGAGAAATGAATAATGAAAGTAAAATACAAATGATTAGTTATGGTTGCCTTTTACAATATTTTGATCTAAGTGTTCGGATTTTTTATTTCAGAAATTAACAAGCACTGTTTTGTTGCTTTAAAGAGGAAAAATTAATACAGGCAGGGGTCGAAGTGCATTAAAAAAAAGTATAGGAACTGCGAACCTTTGTGCAATGGGACGGGTTGAGTGAGCATGAGGCAGGGTCAAAGGCGTGGCTGAAAAAAAAATTCTGTTTCTTTTTTTGGTCTTTCACCTTTAAGCAACTACATATAAAATAATGCACTATCGTACATTATGAAACCTCTACTAGTTAATGCACTGCAGAGGCCTGTGTGTGTAATCAGAGAGCCACAGAATTGAAACCTGGTTGGTGCAGTGGAAAATAATGAATGATTTGTGTATGTTTACTGCTACGAGGTCAGTCTGCGACAGAAAACACTGTAAATATGTAAATCATATTTTAAGCTTGCATTACACACATTACAAGATAGGCTGCTATGAAATGCACAAAAAAGGATTAAGATAAAAAGGTGTCTCCAAAATATAAATGTTAGTAATAGTAAGTAGTGCAATCTTGTTATAATTTTCTTTTTACAGCACACACTTCACTGCTCAGATGGTAACACCCTTGCAATACAACTCAAAAATAATAAATCTGTGTCATCAGAAAGCTTCAAGTCCTTCTGTTAATTAAAGCCAATACTGGCTTCCAAGCACCCTTTACATTTGCAGATCGACCAGTTGTGCACATTTACATTTCTTTCAGGCAAGCAGCCCCCCCTGGTAAGAAGGCTTGTCTAGCTGTCTGCCCCTCCCTCGAAATCACAGCACAGGAGACTCCATGCCTTACATTTCAGCTGAAGCATCTCATCTCTCAGAACTAACCGTGCCAGGACGGTTGTCGTTCCACATACAAGTAGGGGAACTGTTTTTCTTAAAATAAAAAGTATGGGCACATCATGCCCCTCAGTTCCGGGCCACTTGGACCACTGAGTGCAGGTACTCATCAGACAATTGGATTGCAGGCAGAAAGAGACAAAGCACAGTGCAGGTTTCTAGCGATGGAATAAGAGAGAGCGCTTTTAAAAGGATTTCCAGACTTTATTGGTGTGCATGCTATTAAAGTACATTTACTGGAACTCTGAAAAATTATTACATTACACAAAAGTCAATCTAAAATATCCACCAACAAGAGGTCCTGCTGAGCAAGGGAGATGTTTGTTTCAGTCATTTGCATTCATAAGCTTGCATTTACCCTTCTGCATTTGCAAGTGCTCCTCCAAATATGGGTGCATATAGAGAACAAGGTATGGAAAGATATAGGGAACCTGGTATGGTATGTGGGCATAAATAGCCCCTCCCCAAGAAGATATTGACCTGGGACACATCAGTGACGCTCTTCACATTTCATCATGAGTATCATACCTGTCTGCCAAATAATTGGATTAAATATTCTTATGTGGGTAACCTGAAACTAATAATGCTGTTCAGTAGCACAGCATTTGTATACACTTAGTCCTTGTTTTTGTATGTATTGCACTCTGCACAGCTTTTTGGGGTATTCCTACTTTTTTGCCTTGAGCAGCACCCTTGTGGCAGCACTCCCCAATATTTCAACATTTCAACCTTTTTTTAAATACTTGGGATTTTTTTTATTTTCCTCCAAATATTCAGAGGCTGGAATTAGAATGGGAACTAATCCTCCTGGACTATTTCGGGGAACATAGCGCTTTCCCTGAAAATTCCAGGACTCGAGTTAGATTATTAAATTTGCATGTCCTTGGTCTACAAAATCCTCTGCTGCCCTGAGGATGCATACCCAATTCAATGGCACTAATTCTATGGCGCTTAGAAGTAAGAAAGTCTAAGTCAGGCACTGTGAATTCAGAGTGACCTGCAGGTTACATGGGATTCTGCTTCTTAGTATACTTTGATTGCAATTAAGGGGGATTGGTCACATTGGGAGGAATCAGGATGTTAATAATTGTGCTTCACAATTTTGTACCAAGCAGAGTAGGGAAGGAGGTATTCAGTAAAATAATTTTCTGTGATTTGGTTACTGGGGAACACGGAAAAGATTAAATTTGAAATAGTTTCAAATAATTATAATACCTGCAGGTACTTTCTGCGAGGAGAGTCGGAGGCAGTGCTGTACGAAAATTACAATAGGTCATAATCCTAGTATGGAAAATGGGCCCCACTTACTGTTCCACCCCTGACTAGATAATGGAAAAAATACAGTGTGCTCTTTGCACCTGCTGCATCGGTTACACTAATGATAACTATATCAATGCCCGAGCCTTGAATACAATTCATAAGCAGGATCGTTTTTTGAGAGTAAGGGTTTATTCAACTGAAGGACATGAAAGCTCCTGGAGTTCCAGCAAAATGTCTAACACAAACTCTAAACAGAGGTGGTTATACCCTCATCTAGCAATGTAAATTAATTTGACAGTTCAATTAACAAGCAGGACAAACAGATGTGCATTCATTGTACGTGTAACAACTCCTTCCTGGTACACTGATAACATTTGTTGAACAGTACATTCTTCCCATTGCAGATGTAGCTTTGAAAAACACTTCCAAATGCCTGAACGAGAACATCATATTTCACTCCCCAGCCTTCCCATGCCACCTGAAGCTGAGCTCTGCAAATGATCCTTATTAGTAGTGGAAGCTCAAGCATGTATTAGTGCTGTGGCAATGTGCTCATGTGACAAGCAAGATGGAGTCAGTTTAGTTTTAGTGTTTGCAGCTTGGCCGCTCACGTTTTCCTCCTTTTGGCACTGCATACAACCTTCTTAGCACTCAGTTTCATTCAAACGTCTGACCTCCTTCTGGAATTCATATTCCCTCTCTATTTCTACCTCCTTATCACCCAATCTGTTTGTAAACTTTAGAACCGCTACAATTCCTTACCATGTTTAAATACATTGAACATAAGCTAAGCCTTATTCAAATTAATTAAAACTAGAGAAAAATAGAACAATCACCAATTCCAGAAGGCCTAGAATTCACTTTCCCCAACTCCCTAGCTGGTCTCCTATCTTTTCCCAAATCCTGGTTTGCCCATCTCATACTCTCTCTGGGAAACCATTGAGATATCAAATATATAAGATTGTATATTCCGTGTATTGTCAGAGATAAAAGTGCAACAATCTAAGATGATTACCTTGCACACCCCACCCTCTTTTGTTTAAATCATATCCAGAGCAATTCTATTCTGCAAACTCATGCTGCGCACTGCAATAATGTCTTCAGTAATATTAGATATATTAGCAGCGGTGTCGTTAGCCAGTCTCTATTGATTTGGCCTGTTTCCTTATTCCTACTACATTTATGAAACCTTCATAAGAAAATGTTTAAAGTATGTTTCCCTGCTTCCCTCCTTTGGCAGTAAAAGTGGATATTCCTCAATTGTTTAGTGTGATATATACATGGAGGTACAAAAGTTACATACAAAGAGCCATCCCATCCTACTGGTAATGAGAACTTAGTCTTCTTTCCACAAACATGGTACGTATCTCTGTAACTCTTTATCTCACTGTACCACACAAATTAATAAATAGGTTATTTTCATCCACCTCTAAGATCCCCCTGTGGGCTGTGCAGAGCATTCCCGCCCTTTCACTTTATAGTTCAAAGCTGAATGTGTTTCTTAGCGAAGCGTTTTCTCTCAAACTAGGTTCATAACATTAATGCTTTCTTTTATATATCCAAGAAATGCCTAGCATCGTTTTCATATACAGCTAAAAATCTTTTCCCCTTCACACATCATGCTTTGTACTTTTTTAGGCATTGTAAATTTAATTTCCCATAGCTCCTCATCTAACTCTTTAAATTCTTGGTTCCGTGCAAAATGTCCCCGTTACCTGTGCGTGAGGAAAGAAAGGTAAATAACGCCTCACAGCAAATTTACTCCTACTAGCAAAACGCAGAGTGGCAATGCATTGGGGTAGGACACCAGTTCCAATGAACCAGGCTTGGCTAAATGATATATCCTTCTGCCAAGAACAACTTACCACGTTCTGGGAACTCATGCCACTACGATCCAGATCTAAAGATATTTGGTCACCCTTTATCTCCTACCTTTGCCGGAAAAGCGCTGATGTGTCGGACAATTAGAAATCCCTGCCCCATGTGCACACAACAGCCTTCCAGGGCCAAAACTGCTGAGACTCGTCGCTCACTTTTAGCACCCAGATCTGACAGTTACACAAGCCAACATTGATTCTCCATTGCCAATATATGTATACTGCTATGTTAATTGGGTCTAACTATGCTTTTATTGTGTACGACATGTGTTATCATATATGCTGTGATTCATACTCTGCTAACTGTAAATGTTATCAACATGACTGTGATAATTGTATTGCACCTCTATTTCAAAATGCCAATAAATAAAATGTAAAAAAAAAAGAAAGGTAAATAACACGTGACAATGGAAAAGAAAGTGGTCTTTGCACATATGTAACTTCTTCAGGCAAGGAGACTGGCATGCAACAGTTGGCCACGTTCATAATGGAGTAGGAAGTTTGGATCAGCTGTAGGTATGAGTTTTTTTGATACTTATTTTGGCGCTCAGAATGCATTTCATTTTCATAATTTTCTTCCATTTTTTGATGCATTGTTGGGGTGAAGTACGCCTCGTTTGTTTACAGGATAGATCATTTGCATCATCAACACCAGAATCAGTTTGATTGTGCAGGTAGCAAATGCGGCCCCTATGATGATTAACACTATCTTCGATCCCTGACCCATTATTGCTTACTTCATTGACGTGTGCCACCCTTTTTCTGTTTCCTTCTTGTGTCATTCGGCCACCTGCCTGGCTTGTCGTTTCTGGCAGTGACCACTGAGTGGGGTGGCTCAACAGGGGTCTCAGGGTCTTTGCCACCCTCCCGTGGTGTTTTCACTGTTTTATGATGGAATGCATATATGCAACCTGGCATTTTTTTTAACGTTTCACAGCAGTATTCATTACCATACGACCTGATAGGGCCCCTTCTAATAGTGCTAGAGACACCTTTTGTGGACTTGGTTCTTCACTAGGGCCCACTCTCCAGTTGTTTGTCTATGACAGGCAGCAGTCGAAGTTATTGGGGTGGCTTACTGGACCTGGTGGGACACAGAGCGCCCTACATTAGACAGTCTTTTTTAATAGTCTATGATCAAATCATCAGTTATTGACAGCAACACAGTTGCAGGCATGCTAGGAATTCTCATTGGTTGCTCCATTAGGACTTCAGGAGGGGACTGATCTAGCTGATGAGCCCATAACTAGGACGAAACAGGTTCTGGGTTGCTTATGTTCCGGTTCAGAGAGGACCTGGCTTGTCAGTTCGGGCTGGATTGTTCCCATAAGGGGCAGGGTCAAGACTGATTTGCACATGGGTCCAAACTGAGGTGGCATGGTGAGCAAAAGAACAATGCATTGGAGTGTTACCCTGAGCTATTGCCAGTGGTTAGACTTATTGATATCAGCCTCCCATTACTTTTTGTGTGTTTCATATTCTCCTCATTCTCCTGTCTCTCAGGAGCCAGAGGGGGATAAAGGCTATATTTCAGTCGCTATCCCAACTCCCTCACATCAACTCTCTTTTTGCTTCTGCAAAGCTTCTTTTTACATACCAGACAAGACCTTGCACACCTGTCCCTTTTCCTTGCTCGCATAGGCTTTATCGGTCACTCGCTTTTCTCATTCATTTATTCATTCATTCCTGCTGGTCAAGGTAGCTTCTTCCATTGATTCATATTTCTTTGCAAGTACTGCAGACATTTCATTTCAAATTAACAATATTCTGGAAATTGCAAGTTTGTGCCCTTCTTAGTGAGCTAACACCATTCTTTGAACCACAAATAAGTATGCATACCAACCTTTATCAACATTCCGCACACTGGCATTCCCTCAGGGGTAGGGGTACAGCTGTGCCTCGTCTAACCAGCCTTTAATGTTCAACTTACCCATCACTTCCAGTCGGGAAATCCACCACTCATACACCTGGAGAATAACCGCCCCCTTCTAAAATATTTCTTCACTCTTATCTGGAAAGGAACTGCCTCTTCTAAGGCACTTCTGCACTCAAAACTTCTAAGGGAGAAACCTGATACCGTTCATTTTCCTCCTCTGTCTATGAGATCACTTCGGTAGGGGTAAGGTTCTCAATTACACCTGCCTATGACCTCTACTCAACTTTCACACTCTGAAGGGCCTACCCAATTGGCAGACTCACTCATTCAGTTGGAGGGGAACCACCCCTCCTCTGAATGCAAACACAAACACCTTTTCTTCGCCAGCCTGTCCTTATATATTCACCCCATGGTAATGAGGAAGGAAGAAAAACATGGCAAGCATTTCACCTGTTACAGGCAACTAACTGCGGTCTATTTCTTTTTTGGCTAACCTTTGCTCCCCGCCCTACGCATCTTGTCCCTCTCACAGGACTACTAGGTTTACACATGTGCCACATACCACTGCAGTCAAGTCAAGCCCACCATCAGAGGTCAGAATATTAGAAGAATATCCCTCCATATGGTGTGCCTTCCATGTCTGCTGGGATCACTTTGGCTTGGCGGCTGAAATCTTCCAATCCGACGATAATTGCTGATGGCATGCCCACATTTTTTCACCAGATCCATCAACGCTCAAGCCTTAAATAAAATTTATAAGCAGGATCCTTCTTTGAGAGCGAGATTTTATTCAGCTGAATGACATGGGAGCTCCTGGAGCTACAGCAAAGTGTGTGACAAACACTCTAAGCACAGGTAGGTATACCCTCGCCCAGCAAAGGAAATTTACACAATGGTTCCATTCTCAAGATGGATAAACAGATGTGCATTCATTATACATGTAACAACCCCTTCCTGGTATATTGATAACATTTGTTAAACTGCATTCTTCCCACAACAGAGGTAGCCTTGAGAAACACTTGGAAATGCCAGAAAGGGAAGATCGTATCTCACTTCCCATGCCGCCCAGAGTTGAGCTCTGCCAAATACCCTTAATTATTAGACGTTGAAGCTCAAGCATGTATTTTGCGCGGTGGCAGTGCATTCATGTGACACAAGCAAGATGGAGTCAGTTTCATTTTTCCGTCTGTGGTGCTGACAGTTATGGAAAAGTTGTGACGGGCAAAGCCAGATACCAATTAGGAGTGGGTCAGTGTAGTGACGTGGCATGTCTGGTCCAGTTTGTCTTGTGTATAAGTGATGGTGTTGTGTGATGACATGATATGTCTGTGTATGCATGAGCATGTTGTAGAATAGTGAGTGTAGATGCTTTAACGCCTTCGCTGCGATCGGAATTCCGCCCAGGTGCTGGACATTCCGATCGCGGGCGTGGTCGTGACGAGCTCAGCTCGTCATGCGCACAGCCCGCCCGCGCAGCATGACGAGCTGAGCTCGTCAAGAGCAGGGAAGGGGTTAAGAATGTGATAATGCATGGAATTTTGGAGTCTGTGTGCTGGGTAAGTGTGGGATTGGATTCAGTTGAAGGGCAAATGAGGTCCTAAAAGGACCTACCAACTGTAACTGTGACCCAAGGGCGTAACATGGAATTAAAAACTAACCTCCTACCTAAATGGCACCTCTCTCTTGTATGAAGACCCTACCCTCCAACCACAACAGTTGGATGGTTGGATGTGTGTGCACATGAAGAGCAGCAAGGATACAGTTGTGTTCTGATCGTGCCTTATATAAGATTTCTGATTTCTAGCAAGGGAGCGAGAAACCGCAGGAATCAAAACTTGTCATGTTATGTTTACCTGTTTACCCCAATGCAGATCAGCCCTCGCCAGTAGTCACTGAATCAGAAGGAACCCAAAGGTATATTGCACCATAGTGATAATGAATTTGACATAGCTCTGTCTAGTGGTGACATAATTGTTCAACTATTCTTTTTAGCTTTTAAGCAATATGGTGGTTGATTTTACTATATTTCAACACAAATAAATAATTACTTTATTTCTCCCAATATCAAGTAATATACAAGCATTTATCGTGGGAAGACAAACGATCTTGCTGACCCCTTTGTTGCTTTCCTTTCTGCTGTAGTCTTTTCATCTGTTTTCTCTTGTGACTGCAGTCAGTGACAGGAACAAACCCCCTTCTGTTGGGATAGCAAAAAGATCCCTGAGCCATTTTGCCTCATAAGCTAGTCTGTATTTAAACAGAATATGATAGGATGACCACCTCACACAATGTTATTATTGACACTATTTGCAGTCCTGGGCTTTTCACTTTCAAATAATTGCTAAAAGGCGTCTTAATCTAATTAGGCAAATGGATGCAAACCAACACTGCGTTACCCATAATTTAAGACGTTTCACGCAAAAGCCCAGGACTGGAAAACAAGCCCGTAATGACATGGAGCGAGAAGGCCACCCTGATTATAAGCTTCGGATTCACTTGCTAATCCAGCCAATGTTTTTCTTGTTTGCTGTCTTAGCTGCTTTCTTTTCTAGCAACTGTTTGAAAAAATCTGACATCTATGACCTGATGAAGTGAAACAAATTGCAATGATTATACTCCCCAAAACAGTTCTGAGTAATTTTATTCCATGTAAGAAAACAACCGGCATATTGACTCAGTTTAGAACATCTGGGCAAGCAGTGCTGTATTGCACATGTTGTAACAACATATCCCGTAGTGCTGTTGGCAGTAAACGTTAGTGGAAATCTGTTTGCATCCAACACATTTACCCGTTTTCTTAGAAATGTTGTTTTATAGCAAATGCTGGGACTAGGTATGATTACTGTTTCTAATTATACAGGGACCTGCTTGCCACGTGGTATTGTTGCAGAGCAAAAGGGTACTTCAGCTTCTGTTTTCAAAAACAAAAACATTTTATAATTTTCCCACATTTATTAATTTTAAAATGCTGAACTTATAAGCATCACTAAAAGCAAAGTCATTTTAGGAAACGAAAACTATTAGGGTGGGGTGGGTCTTGATCTCGGCCTAATACATGAAAATCAAAGACTAGTCAGCGGCGCTACAAACTCGCTACGATCCAGAATATATCACTGAACTTCTTTCAAGTAAAAACAGAGGAAACATGCTGCCATGCGCTCATAACGTGCCTCGAGGGAGAGAAAAGGAGCAACCGGGGCAGCATGAAGGATCCCTTGGGGCAAATGCAGATCGTACAATATATCATCCTAAAGATTGAAAACATAACATTTATTAAAATAAAAAACTTTAAGCTGCCACAACACTGATTCCAGCTCCAATTGTTGAAGTTAATGTACACATCCAAGGCATGCCTTGCAACAACCAATGGCTGAAAAAGGATGCCCCAAAGCCCTTTTCATTATAATGCATGTTGTTTAGTATATTGTATAGTGTGTGTTGTGTGTTGAGGTGGCATCAGGGACTTGTGAAAAAATGACCATTCAAAATTTACAGTGGTGTTAGAGAGTGCAAAAACTCAAGTCATCCTTGTGTTACACATTTATGTAAGTGAGAGAGCGAAAAAGTGAATGTGTGTGAGAAACGGGAGTTGGAAAGAGAGGCACATGAATGAGAGAAAGTCGAGAGTAGGGTAGTTGAAAAGTGTGTGAAAAACAAGCAAGAGGTTTGCAAGGAAATAGAGGATTTGAGAGGAAGGCTACGGCTGTGGGTGTGTAAGAGATAAGTATTTGGGTGAGTGAGGAGGAAGCCAGTGTGTGAATGAGGAATGAGGATGGGACTGTAAGTGGTGTTTGGGGAAGGGAGGAGGATCTTAAAAGGGTGTAAGAAGGTGATGCTAATAGATATACAAAAATAACTGCTAAAGGCATGAGGATAGTGAGATGACAGTCAGGAAGAAAGGTGTTTGTGTGCGTGTGTGTGCGTATGTGTCTGTGTGTGGTGAACGAGATGAAAGAGAAGAGGGAAAATGAAAAGGGTGACAGTGGATAGAGCTAAATGATGTGTGCCAATTAAAAGTGTGAGTTAGGAGGAAAAGAGAGAAAGAGGTGAGGCAATGACTAAAGGGAATGTATGGGCAATGTATTTAAGAATAGGACAGAGGATGAATAATCGAAAAGAAACAAAGAAAGGAGGTTTGAAGAAGAAAGGGCAGTCTGAGCTACAGGACAGCGAGAGGCAGTTTTTGGGAAATAGTCCTAGGTAGAAGGCCAGGCTGCCAATAGCGCTGTATGTCATATGACATGCAAAAGCAGTAAATGTGGCACCATTTTTAGAGGGAGTACAGACTGACATGCCTTCTATTTGGCTTGTGAAAATCCTTGCTCTAACCATATGTGACGGAGAAAGAGATAGAATCAGGTGATAAGAAGTAAAAGAAGAGGTAGGTGAGCGACAGAAGGAGTGTGAGACTGAGAAGAGTAATAGAGAATATGTGTATGAGAGAGTAGGTTAGGAGAGAAGAGGGCAAGAGGCAGGGATGAATATAGAGAGCGAGGGATGAGAGGTTAAATGAAGTGAATGAAAAGGCAAATGAGGGTAAAGAAAGAGGAAGATCAAAAGGAATTGAGAAGAGCAATAAATGAAAGCCAGAGAGGTGAACATGAGAGAGAAAAGAGAAAAAGAGAGCGAGGGTATGAATGGGTAGAGTGAGAGTAATAGGGGGGTAATATAGGGAATAGAATGGACAAAGGAGGTGAGAGAACATAAATTGGCAGCAGTAAGATCTTCAGAAAGTGACAGCCAGCAGCGACAGTGTAGGGTAGAACAAGAACAGGAGTTACACTAGTGATGATAGGAATCTTAGTGACAGCAAAAGGGGTTCCAGGATGCACAGAAACCTCACTGACAGCTTGGTGAGCCAAAGCAGAAGGCATGTAAGAGAGTGACAGCAAGTGTACTGACAAGAATGTCACCCATGCTATAGTGGTGGCAGCACACCCATATTCACTCATCTATCCATACATTCATCTCACTGTATTAAGCACCTGGTCCAGTGATCTCTTTGTAACCCACATGTCACCAATACATTTACAGTACATGTTCCATGAGTGATGGAATCTTGCAGTACTGCTTTTGTGCTGAATCTGACCTATTGTTAAGAAAAGACTGTGTAGTGGCTAACGCCTGTGTGAGGGAGGCTTGTTTTGCCCCTGCCATACTCTATCTTTTCTGTGGTGGAGAAAAACTTGCAAAGTTGCTTCCCAACTTGTACCTCTTCTTTGAGAGGGAGAAAGTTGTCACTGCTTCTGCCAATGCTGTACCTGCCTTGAGATGGTGCAAAGCGTGCACTAATGCTGCTGTGCTTTCCTTGCTCTATGAAGAAATGGATTTCTGCTGCTACGGCCCCATCTGCACTTGTTCATTTAGGGAGAGAATTTTGCACTCTTGATGTTCCAGTTGTGCACATTTCTGTGAGGAAGGGAAGCTTGCACTGTTGCTATCTGTCTGGTACCTGCTCTGTGTGTGACATAACTTTATGCAGTTGCGGCTCCTGGAGGGAGTGCTGCGGGGCGGTGGGGCCGGGGAGTGGCATGGTGGGGGGGTAGTAAACACCGGCATACGGCCGAACGCAGTTAAGTACATAAATAAATAAATAAAACGAATTACATTGCGCGCGCTGCAACGCCAAATGTAATTCGTTTTATTTATTTATTTATGTACTTAACTCCGTTCGGCCGTATGCAGGAGTTTACTACCCCCACCCTGCCCCGCCCGCCCCACCCCACCGCCCCGCAGCACTCCCTCCAGGAGCCGCGACAGACTTTATGTCACTCTTCCTGCTGCTGCTACCTGTCCTTTACCTATTCTTTGTGTTAGGGAATTTTCCATTGCTGCTGTCAATGTTGTACTTTTGATGTGTGTTAGTGAATCTCTGGATAAAACCTTTCTCTATCCAAAGCCAAAATGATTGGAATTGTCAATGCTTCACTTAGTGCATGATATGAATAAAATAGTAAACCTTCACAAAATACACAGGTCAAGCTTAAGATTGGTTTTTCATGTGTAACAAGCAGTTTTTGAAATGTACTAGACCGCTTTGTAATTTGTTAAAACATTGCTGCCAAGTGACTCCATGTATGGCTGATACCTTTAGCTGATTCGGGCTGGTGTTTGCAGAGGCGGTTAACCCTAAGGTAGTCCATCAGGTGTGACATCTGCCAACCTCAACAGGCTTTCAAGCCCTTTTTGAGCCTGTTACAATAGTTGTAAAATAAAAACAACAAGAACACGATTGCAACATGATGTTGACTGAAAAGCTAAGAATAGTATCACGTTAGAGAGCCACCTGGCAGCCATATGAAGAGCAAAATAACATTAATTCAGGGCTCCTTCCTCTATGGGAGCGTGGGGAGCGTTGACCCCCTACTGTGAGCCACCGCATCAGAGGCAGACCCCTTTTAAACCCATTTATCTTCCACTGAACCGACATTCATCTTTTTCCAATTAGGGGTGGGGTTGGAGCGCTCATACATGCGAGGATACACTGGAATGACCACTAGGTAGTGTAAACTGAACTGTGCAAGTGAGATTGGCCGGTGTTTTCACTGTGGCCAGCCTCACCTGCGCAGTTCAGGCTTCCAGATGCAATGTTACCAGGGAGGTGACACAGCACAGACAGAGCCCCGTCAGTCTCCAAAGGAGTGTTGTCTTTGCGTGACCCAGCCAATCCTGGCACTGCTGTTATGCTGTTTAGTATTATAAGCAGCATGAGAGCAGTGCTTGTATTGGCTGGGATGCTTAGGGCTTATCTTGTGTGGGAACAGCATGCACATATTGTCAGCCAAGCAGCACGACGTGGGACAATCCAGATGCCAAGGTAAGATTTTTGGTTATTTTTGGCAGTCTCCGTGCTTATAACAGACGGTAAATGCTTTATAAATAGAATGTGCCTCAATCACCTCTGTAATACAAATTTAATTCTGCTGCTATTGCCCCATGCTTTATAATCATATTTAAGTTTTACACTACACGCCTCACCACTTTCAGAATTTGCCAGCCGCCTCTGCATTAAATTGTGATTTTCTTTCTTTTCGGAGCCAATCAAAAGTGAAACCAGAGTAGTAGAGGTAAGAGAGGGAGAGAGGTAGGAGTTAAGAGAGGCTAATAATAATACTTATCTAACATTTTGCTTAGAGCAGTGAGAGTCTATATGGGGTTTGTGTACTTTGAGAAATAGCAGCACTAACACCACACCCTATATGGGATTAAGTAGTAGTAACCGCAGCTGAAGAGGCATACGAAAAAAGAAAAAATGAACAATGTACCGCAGCCACTATTCCTGAGCTCAGGCTTCACATGCTGTGTCTGCAACACATCTGTGAAGCACCCTTCCTTGTACAGGTGCTACGTAAGTTGCAGGTGTTGCCCCACAAAGGTCACCAGTGACCTGCTGTTAAAATCAACTACATGGACAAATAAAATGTATACACACTTAACATGAATTTAAAACTTGTAGAGCAGTCATAGATGTCATGAAACAAATTATTTTATTCCCAGTTAGCTGTGTCTTGCAGAATGAGTCCCCTTGTATATGGTAATGCTTGTAAGTGATCACTTTATGCCAAGTTAACTAGAGCCTTAAGTCTCATGCCCCCACTCATTGCACCTTAGTGAGAGTTCGTAACCCTTTAGTCCGTGAAATTACTTTGATCTCTATTCCCATTGTCGCTTAACTCATCAGGCCCCCTCAGACTCCCATGACTGCCCTCCTGAACAAGTAATCTTTCCTCAGTCTCTGTTTCCTCTTCTCTTAACCCCTGGCGAGCTCAGCCATAACCCTAATTGCCATCTTCTTCAGCCCTAACCATTCTATTCCTCTTTCTTCCGCTCACCTCTGTCTTCATTAGTTTTGCTCTGAGGCTCTTATGCCCCCAACCCACAGTTTACTCTCAGTTTTCTCTCTCTTTCCTCTTACCTCAACTTCAACCTCTCTCACGATCTGACATCCATCCCACTAGTTTCCCTCTCACCTCCACATTCCTATCTTTCCAGTCTCACCTCAATTTTTGCAGCTTTTGTTGTTTTCAATCCTTTGCCCCAGTCATTGAGTTAAACTTTTACATCTTTCAATCAAATTCTTTCTAACACCCTCAAGAGTGTTTCTTCCTCCACTTTTAACTCTTTTCTTTCTGTGCTTGCCCTCTCCCGTTACTATTTATTTTCCTTATCTCATGTTTAATTATTTCTTACTCTGACTGTTTGTCGAGTTCTTCTTACTACCTCTTCTCTCCATTGATCTTATTTCATGTCAGTTTTCACTGTGGCACATCTCTTTACAGCTTGCTATAGATATCTGTTTCTCTGTATTTGCCTGCCTCTATTTCTGCCTCCCCCCCCCACTCTAGGTGATCAATTTCTCTTGTTCTGTTACTTCTCACCATGTTTTTCTTCTGACTCACTTTCTTGCTGGTCTGTCAGTCCCTCTTTGACTTTCCCTGTTTTACTCTCTTTGATTCTCCCTTTCTTTTTCCCATTCTTTTTCTTTCTCTGTTTTTCTTTTCCTTTTTCTTCTCTTTTCCCTTTTTTAAATTTTTTCTGTTCCCACCCTCGTTCTTTCATTTTTGTCTTTCTTTTTTATACCTCCTTTCCTGTAATGTCCGAGTGCACTTCTGGAGTTAAGGGAGAGTACAACAGGATTGGGGAAAATGCTGTTTACGCCCCTGACAGCGGGATCTAGTGGTTCAGCTCCGTGGTGACGTCAGAAAATTAAAAAAGAGCCCTCACCAGTTCCGGGGCATGACATAGGAGCCAGATTGCTGTGTGTGCATGAAGTTATTACAGAGCCTGGCTACACATCACCCTATCAGGCCACAACAATGATGACCAGGACGGGCCGTATGTAGCGAGTGGACCCTCCCGGAGTGCAGTCCTGACCACGCAGCCTAGCAAAATCTGGCAGTTATGACTGTGAAGTTCTGGCTGGTAAACTGCAGTGTTCTAAAACAAAGGGGCAACCCAGTAACCCAGGGACCAGGTCTGGACAATTGCTATCAAAAAAGTGGTAGCCTTTGACTTCCACGGCAAAAGTATAATAAAAAATCTCTTATGAGAGTTAGTTTTAGTTATGCATTTAGTGCATTTATTTTACCAAATCCTGTTCACATAATGCAAAAATGGATCTCAAAGTATAACACAGTATTTACATTTCTCAAAGAACAAGATGCTCCTAACAAGTGATGACACAGTGAAAGTGATATAAAGTGAATAAAGAGTGCTCTTGTGCTATATACAAGAATATGTACATGTGACTGATTGGGACAATATGATGTAAATAACCGGCACGCATAATACAAGTTTTGAAACCCACAATCAAATTTTAAAGCCAGTCCACATATGTTAATGTCGACGTTTCGACCCCTAAGCTCTTGAAAAAACAATCTCTCGATCCAGAGAACCTGAACAATAACCACCTAGTTTCCACTCTCCCATTTTTAGGCAAAGTCATCAAAAGTTGCATAGCATCCCAACTAGCCTCACACATTCGTACAAACAACCCCCTAGACACTTTCCAATCAGACTTTTGCCAGGGTCACAGCATAGAAACTGTGATCCTCCAAATAGTTGAAGACTCCCTTAGAATCCTCTACTCTGGCAATTCCTGCATCCCGGCCCTCCTGAATTTATTTGCCGAATTTGACACTGCCAACCATCTTGACCTCCTTTGTATTCTTGAACTATGCATAGGATGTGGAGGCACAGTCCTCAACTGGTTCTCCTCTTACCTATCCAACCGTTCCCAAATTGTGAAAATGGGCAACTCGTTCTCGAGACCAGACAGCGTTCACCAAAGGGGTCCCTCAAGGTTCGATCTTCTCTCTATCCCTCTTCAACTTCTTCCTTGAACCACTACGTCTGATTCACAGAAACTCTGGGATTCTCTTCCACCTCTATGCCGATGATACTCAAATATACTTGAAAATCTCATCCCCAGAGCCCTGCTTTTCAAAAATTCAAAGCTGGATGTCCAACCACCATTTAAAACTCAACCCAACTAAAAACAGAATTTCTTTTGATCTCACCTCCGAAAGCAAAAACTCCAGCACAGGAATGGATGGCCAACTTTCCTGCCTTCAATGGCCAGATCACTCTGCATCACCCTTGATAATCATCTCAATCTTCACAGCCACATAGCAGTCATGGCCAACAGCACACACCACCAAGTTAGGCAGCTTTGGGGCATCATACAATTGATTCCAGACCAAGACCTCAAAAAAGTGGTTCAATCTCACGTTCTCCCTAGACTAGACTATGGAATTGCCATTCTCTCAGGCATTTCCAAAGTTCACCTAGGCCCACTGAGAGCAACACTACATGCAGCAGCATGCTTCATCTTAGGTCTCAAGAAATATGACCACATTTCCCCTGCCCTGCTAACCCTCCAATGGCTCCCCACTGAAGCGGAGGCCCATTTCAAAATAGCTTGCATTACCCACAGAGTGCTGCACTCTTCCTCACCTCCCTATCTAAACGAGAAACTGAAAATCTCTGGAGCAAATAGGGGTTCCAGAAATGCCCAATCCCTACTCCTGGAACTCTCCACCTTCAGTCAAGAATGATACATGGACCAGCCTTTCTCTGGTAGGGCCACTAGAATCTGGAACTCTCTGCCTCCCTCACTCCGTCTAACCACCTGCCTAGCAAACTTCAAAAGGACCTCAAGCTCCTCCTATTTGATAGACATCTTGGTGAATTCACCCTTGACCAGACCTAAGTACTTTTTCTATTGTGCCTTGATCTGACTTTGTGTAACTGTGTATGGGCCTGATTATGAGTTTGTCGGAGGGATACTCGGATATCCTGTCCGCCGTATTATAAGTTCCATAGGATACAATGGAATTGTAATACGGTGGACGGGATATCTGTCACATTTGTGACGGATTATCCTATACGCCAACAGCGGCGGCTCCTCCGGAATGGCGGAGGAGCGTCGCCCCACTGCCTGGCTCAGAGCTAGCAAATGAAAAATAAAACAATGTCATCGTTTTATTTTTCATTTGCCGGCTCTGAGCCAGCTTGTGCAGGGAGAGGCGAGGCATGGGGAGGAGGAGTGCTATCTGCACTCCCTAAGTGCGCATATGTGTTTGGACGGCCGTCTCAGGCCGACCAAAACACACATGCGCACTTAGGTTTCTCCAGCCCGGCTGCATTGAACCACCGGGCTGGAGAAACCCCCACAGACTCCCTAGTCTGAGCGGAGCTTTTTTCCAGCCTGCTCAGGCCAATCCCCGTGTAGTTCTCATAATATGAGAGCAGCGCGGGGATTGCAGGGAGTCCGTGATGCGGCCCCAGTGCTTGCTGGGTACCAGGAACGACGAGGCGCGACGCGGGAGGTTGGCGGCAGCTCCAAGTATGTTTATTTATTTTTTAACCCCCCTGTGCGTGCTCCCCCTCCTGCTCTCCCCTTACACCCCCTCCACCTGCCTGACCACCTCTTTATTGTGGGGGCCGCCACTGTTCTCCAAACTCGTAATCAGGTCCCTAGTCCTCTGCCCGATTGTTGTAACTGTCTCTTGTGGTAGCTCTTGTACACATCCACTGATGTAAACATCTGAGTTTAACTACTAGTTCTGTAACCCTCTGTAACCCTGTACTCTGTGTGTTGTAAAGCACTCTGATGCCTTCGGGCCATGTCCGCACCATATAAAACTGCAAAAATAAATACAAGAGAACACAGAAAGGACTCTATTGCCAACAGGGAGAAGAAGCTGGCATGGAAACAGAAGAGGGACTACAAAAGGAGGAGGCATAGCCAGAGACACGGTGTGAGGAAGCTGAAGAGGAGACTTTGGTGGAAGAGTTTGGGACGCTGAAGACGGACCGAGAACAGAGACATACCGTGTAGTATAGGATCAGAACTTATGAGCAGGAGGCTCGAGCGTCCACCGAGAGGTCTTAGAACGGATACCCATGGAGAGGCCCCAGCCACGCTCCCGGAGGAGCATGGCTAACTAAGGTAAGTGCCCAGGTACGAGGGTGGCAGGCTGGACTAACAAACCAAAACCCTAATCCAATTTACAGGGAAAGAGTAGAGAGCCTAACTCCACCCAAATACCTTTGTCGGATAAACGTGCACAGCAAGTGGGAAGCCTAATGGAATTTTTTTTCTTCTAAAAGATAACAACAAGAAACATCCCTGTAGTACATTGGGTTTATATTCTCCCCCCAAGTACTGAATTTTTCAAAAATTTTGGTTTTCCTCTCTCTTTTCTTCCCCTTTCCCCCACTAATCTTCAGGAAGTCTCAAACCCTCCAGAACAAGAAGATAAAGGCTTGGGTAAAATAATTCACAGAAGATTCTGAGAAACTAGTCAGATACTGAAAGGTCAGAGAGCCGGAGAAGGAAAGATTACTGGTGACAAGGAACAGGAAAGAATAAGGAAAACAGGCATCAGCAAACCAAACCACAGCCAAACGGTAATTACCAATACCTGGGAAGAAAAGGGAAGAAAGAATGGCAGATTAGAAGAAGTAGGAAGACAGCAGAGCCAGTTAAGGTTTCCACTTCATACAGAGTACTTACCTGTGCCTTACTTTTTGTTCTCTCCAAGGGAATCCGGACGGGAGCCCTTGATGCCTGAAAAAAGAGATGGAGACACATGGTGAGGAGAAGACGCCTGCCAGATAGGTTACCACTATACAGAACAGCCCATCTCAAATTCCCAGAGAAATAGCAATTTAGAAGCTGGACTTATACAACTAAATAAAGCCCTAACAGGACTATCGCTCACTCCTGATTCTCATTTTTCTCCCCACCCTCAGGGAACCTACAACAAGTTATTACCACGCCCAGCTACATTTCAATTTACCGGGCCACAACAATTCCCTCTTATGTCTCCATTAGCAAGGTACTCATTTTGTGGCACATTTTAATTTACCCGGGCCACAACAATTCCCTCTTATGTCTCCATTAGCAAGGTACTCATTTTGTGGCTTTCTTCAAAAGTATAATTGTGTGAGTTCTTTAGTTAGTTAATTGTAGATAAACACACTGCGTCACTGCAAACAAGCTTAATTAAGGTACTCAGACAGATGCACAGGTCTATCAGTTTCTGCCGTGTGAAAACATGGTTGGCAGACAGTGAACAGCTGTAGTGTATCTGCAGAGTATATTGGACTTCAGAATGATCTGCGGGGTCTTGGACTGACTAGGAGAGTAAACAATCTGTTTTTGGCCACCCACTAGAACATTTCCCATACATAAATACAAACATTTTATATCATGGAAGTCTCCTGGAACTCTTATACATATGCCTTTGCCTGAGACACTCTCATAGCTATATGAGTAGTACAGTCGCTCCCTTCATTGAAAGCTTTCAGGCAACCCTCCTGTGGTATTTCACAGTATTCTACCTATATTTTTACTTTAGAAAATGATTCCTTCATTGCCAAATATTCAAGATTCAGGAATATTAGGCATGTATAAAGCTGAGAGAGGACTGGAGAAAGAAAACAATGGATAATGTAGCTATTTCAGTTCCTTTTTTTCCTACCTGATCTGTCCTTTCTTATTTGAGATCTTTAACTTTGCTCACATTTGCTGTACATTTGAGGCTTTCCCACCTCCCCAAAGGGTCAGTATCCCAGCTCGCTTGAGTAGCACAAGATCCTATGTCAAGACCTGAAGCTTTCGATTATGCTTCTCTTTCTTTACTGTCAAAATACAGCAGCCAATGAAAACAATCAAAGCTTTAAACTACATATCCTATGAGCCCTGAGCCCAATGTCTCGACCAATCAGAGGGTATCAGTCCCATATATAAACCTCTGAAACAAATGTCCGTCCTCTTTCTTTGCTGCTGCAGCAGCGACAGACAAGTGCTCTTTATTTTCCTGTGATTTAAAACATTTGTACTTGCATGGTGGTGTTTCTTGTGTGAAGAGCGGCCGTCACGCCGCAGTCATGAGGGACTACATCTCTTTTTGTGCTTTTTTACTGTCAGCGTGGAGCGGACGCAGGGGCTTTCAGAGTTCAGGTGTTTTTGGCAATGAAGACTCAGTCCTCTTTTTATCGCGAGCCCGCGCATGTGTTTTCTCAGCGTGTTTTCCCTCTAACTCTTCAAGCAGCTTGCAGGAGTGTTCGTGAGCCGCAGAGTGAAGCAGAATACCCTTGCTGGCCTCAGAACACCCAACAGCGCGGTAAAAGTGATTATAGGTCTTTGCCCTAGAGGAGGTTAACAGGTGCCTCCCTCCACACATTAAGAATACCGGCTGAGACAGGCAGTGAGCTCTGCCTCTGCTTATTCATCTGTGGGGCCCCTCCCCCGTTCTAACTTACTCCTGCAATATTATCAGCTTGAATTGCTTTTGTTGATGTAATATTATGGGCCAACACTTCAATGAAGTTGAGCCTTGGTTTAGGAGCTTTGTCCGTTTATGCAACCTCTCATTAATTATGGTAAGCATGAGTTTAGCACTGGCTCTCTGGGGATATCCCCTTCCCCCCGGAAGTGAACACCACTGCCACTGGTAGATCTGGCATGGGTCTTGCTGGACAGCCTCTGAAGGAGGCAGGGGAGCAGATGGCCTCTTCTGTACAATTGGACCATGAGTATGGGGCCTCTTTAGCACCGGGGCATTCCAGGCTTCCTCTCAGAAAGAACCGCACCATAGAAAACTCCTCTCAATCTTCTTACCACTCTGATTCATACAATTTGCAAGTAGAGTCTTAACTGGCTGTAAAACGCAAGCACAAGACACGTCATTCTGATGCCCCATCTGACAGCCGCTCTCGGAATCTCCTCTTTAACCCGGATGACATAATTCATCCACCCTCTACAGACTGGGTGCCCTGCCCTGAAGTACTTGACTATGTCTAGGCTCCCTTGTGAAAAGGGTTGGAAAAGGAAGTGCACAACACCTTATGCTTAGAATGCCCACAACCTTCGCTTACAGGCAAGGTCGCAGACACTCCAGAATTGGACCCTAACATGGCGATGTTTGTCATAAAATTTGCGAAGGATCCCAAATTGTTAGATCTCTCTAGCCCTCTTACAAAGATTCTGGAGCTCGCTGTGCAAGCCAAAGATTCTAATTCTACTGTTGTTTCGGACGTTTTGCTTGAATGATCCCAATGTGCTCTGTGGCTGCTGGGTAGCATGAATTGCACCACATTGGCTTAACGTCACATATCCCTGTTTATGAGGATACGTTCTAAATTGGACGAACTGGCTTCTACGGAAGCAGGCCCTTCAACGAATGGCCTTCTATTTGGCGAAAGGTTTGTAAAGGATCTGGGCAAGTACGTTGCCACCTTCTCCACTTTGGACAATGCTTAGTTCTCTATGCATCTCCAGAAGGGCTTATCTTACTCGGAGCACGTAGTGTTGTCGGAGGTGGCTAGGATGGAAATCTCCTAGTGGTTGGACCATATGGACCATTGGAATGGCAAGGCAATTTTTGCCTCTGTTCCGGAGATGGTCATAGAGTCGGATGCCAGCAGACGGGGCTGAGGGGCGAGATGCAGCCCAGTAGAAACAGGAGGCAGATCGTCCCCAGAGGAGTTGAAACTTCATATCAATTACCTGGAGCTACTGGCCTAGGAATTTGCGGTGAGGACTTTATCTCCGCACAAGGTGAAATGTTGCATCCTGCTTCGAATGTACAATGTTTCAGCGGTTCGGTACATAAACAAACTTGGGGGGACGAGGTCACCTTTCCTATTGGATACTTCTGGCATTATTGTCTACAATATCAGATATCGGTGACAATGGAATACATTCCAGATCATGCGAATGTAATGGTGGACTGGAACTCTCGCATTCTCCACGATTCCAGCAATTGGAGACTTTGCCCTTGTATTTTCAGGGCCCTCAACAATTTACGGGGTCTCTGAGAAGTGGATTTGTTTGCCTCATGTCTGAATACTCATATTCCGATGTACTACAGTTGGATGCCGGACCTGCGAGCAGCGAGTTCCGATGCCTTTCTCCAATCTTGGTCGTGGAAGTTGCTTTATGCGTTTCCACCCTTCTTAATGATTCAGAGGGTTTTGTCTCAAAAGCATCGTCAGAACGCAGAACTGATTCTGGTGACCCCTTTTGGAAAGCTCAGTCATGGTTCCTGGTGGCGATGCCACATCTATTGGTGGTTCAGGACCGCTTGTCGCTCATGGCATGGGGGATTTCAGTAGACAATAGCATGTGCCAGGAGTTTTGGAGCCCTCTGTGTTCTTCTTGTCCTAGTCTTGGGCCAGAGTACTCACAAACAATATGCTGCCTCCTGGCGCAAATGGGTTCATTGGTGTAGTGAACAGGAGACTGATCTCTTGGGGGCAAGTGTTCCAGTGATCGGTAATCTTCCAAGGTTTAGCCTATAGGACGATTAATAATTGTTGGTCTGCTATTTCTGCGTGTCATCCACGTGTTGATGGTAGACCTGTAGGTGAGCACCTGTTAATTTGTAAACTCCTTAGAGATATCAGGCTGGTTCGTCCCCCCAATTGAAATATTCGGTTTTGTGGGATGTGAATGTGGTCCATCGGTTTTTAAGGGCTTGACCAGCAAACGAGGACATTTCAAGGAAACAGTTGTTGGCGAAATTAACTCTGCTTCTGTGCCTCATTTCTTGTAGGCGAGTGTCCAATGTGACAGCTTTGAATATATCAGTAGAGTATTTACTCATATAAGAGCTTTGATTGTTTTCATTGGCTGCTGAATTTTGACAGTAAAGAAAGAGAAGCATAATCCTCGCCTATGTGTCCTCAATGGAATTGAAAATTCTTGATGCGGTAGCTAGAAACTTTTTTATTCAGTTGGTGCATAAAAGGTCCCTCCCCTCATTACTTGTTGTTCTGTAGTCCTGCCCTCCGGACAGGAGATGCTAGACGCCACTAACACAAGTAAGAAACTTACCCTGTACCGCTTTAGCGGTCACGTTGAAAGCGCTTTGGTGGTTTTTGTTGCACCTGTTCAGATGCTTTAGCTGGGGGAATGTTATCGTCAAGACCACTAAGCCAAGAACTGAGCCGGGGAGCTGTGTTTCACCACTAGGATCACGCCCCTTCGAGCAAACACGCATAGCCGGAGGCACGCACTGGTTTTTTATACTTGCAAGTCTCATTTAAACAAGACTTTGCATTGCTAAGCAGCCTAATTAAACAGAAAGCTGCTGTCTCTAGCACAAATAAATAATGGTCAAGAAGTCTGCTGCCAGTACATCCAGGGCTGCTCTGGAGGAGAATAAGATGCTGTCTGTGTCCTGTGCAAAGCTGCAATCCTTAATTGATGAGGCTATGAATTCTGCATTGTCTCAACCTGCCCTGAAAAAACTGAAATCTCTCCATGAGGAGGATGATGAGAATGAACTCAGTAAAGGGAAATTTATATTCATGGCTCCCAATATCGAGACGTTCTTAAAGATATCAGAGAAATGCTGAATTTTCAGTCTAAAGAACTTCCTACTTGGGATGTTTTTTCACAATACAATGCTCCTCCATCTGATGACTTGCCAGTTCATGAAGTCACTCATAATAGTATTTCCAAAGAGTGGAAAGATATAGGCAAGTCAGGATTTTCTTGTTTTCTATTGAAAAGGTATGCTTTGGAGAAGTATGAGGAGAAATATCCTCAAATACCAAATGTTAACACTTTTTTGGAAAATATAGCATCTTCGTCTTCCTTGGCATCAGAGGAAGCATCCCTTTCAGAACGCAAAAATTAAAAGGTGGAAGGGGCTATTAAAAGGTCGTATTCAGCCTCCAACATTTTGTGACAGCATCTATCTATGCAGCAGATGCCACTCAATTTCTATTGAAAGATTTCCAGTTAAAATATGATTGCCTCCAGGATTAGAAAGACCCTACGGACATTTGAGTGAACATGGAGCTGTTAGCTCAGTCCCTCTTGGACATTTCTTTCCACTCCCTTTGGGCGTAATCAGTGGCAGCAGGTTCATCTATTTGTGCAAGATGCATTCTATGGGTGAAATTGTGGAAGTTCGAACAACCCCAGTGATCTCTGATTCTCCACTTACATTTTATAGGGCAAAACTGTTTTCCACTCAATTGGATGACCTGGTGAAAAAAAGCAGCAGAGGAGAGGAAAATTCTTCAACCATAAGCCATTTTCTCCCAAGAGATTGTTTATTCACAAAAGGGCATCACAGGATTCTCAGGGCAGATGTCTCTTTTGATGCCGGGCTTGAAGTCGGGAGCAGCGGCAGTAAGAAAATCTCGACCACAGCTGCAGTCTCAAGAGCACCAAAAGCAATGACAATCAATCTCCTATGGTGGGAAAAAGAATAGCCCTTGTTTTCGAAAAATGGAAAGAGATTGTATCCCACAAATAGGTTCTCACCGTCATCCACTAAGGATATTCCATAGAGTCTTACCTCCTCTGGAGCCTTATTTTCTAAGGATACCATGGCCCAAGTATCTTCTGAAATAACAGTCGATGGTCCAGGGAATTCAAGCCTTGTTGGAGAAGAAGGCAGTACTTCTTGTTTCTCAGGCACAGCAAGGGTTGGGGTTCTACTCAATTCTTTTTCTGGTGATGAAGTCAGATGGTTCCTACTGCCCAGTTCTGGAGCTAAAGAACTTGAGCAAGTATCTCTCGTTCAAGATGCTCTCTCTTCAGGAGGTCATTCCAATGATTTTGAGAGGGGATTTTCTAGTAATGTTAGATCTGCAACATGCTTACTTCCATGTACCCATGCTCCAAGCTTTTCAGAAGTTACTTCATTACACGGTCCAGGACAATCAATACCAGTTTGTAGTTCTTCCTTTCGGGTTCTCGTAGTCTCCTATAGTCTTCGCCAAGGTGCTGGCTCCAGTCATTGCTCACCTTCATATTCTTGGGGTGCAATTTTTCGTATCTGGATGACTGGCTAATTGTTGCTCCTTCTTTTTCTATGGCGGAGGAACAGATTAAGCTGATATGTGTAATCCTGAAGTCTTTGGGATTTATCTTCAGTAGAAAGAAGTCTCATCTAACTCCAATGTGTGTTGGAAAACCTTCATGGGAACTCTTTTGGACACGGAACGTGCAAGAGCTTTTCTCCCAGAATCAAGGAGACCGAACCTTAAATCCCAGTTGCAGCAGCTTGTCCAAATTGAGCTGGGCTCCAGCTCATCAATGGTTGAGGGTTCATGGTCTCATGGCTGCTTGTACCGCAGTTGTTCCTTGGGCCCCTGCCCATCTGATGCTGTTGGTCCTGCATGTCCTGTCCCACTGGTCTCCGGGTTCCAAGAACGTCCATTCTCCGATACAACTGTCACAGAACATTGTTCGGGATTATCCAATGGTGGTTAATTACAGAAAACCTAGAGAAAGGCATTTCCATGATAGATCCTCTTTCCCAGGTTCTTACAAATGATGCAAGTCATTGTGAGTTGAATTCTCTATTGATTTCCTACCCTTATTTGAACTTCCTTCTGGACATTTTGGTTCTCAGATCAGACCCTAGATTCAAGCCAAAGGTACAGTCTACTTTCCATTCTACCCATGAAATTGTTCTCCCAGTTTTTCAAGAAAGTGATAATATTCCTGCTTCCCTGGATTTTAAAAGAGCTTTAATGATCTATTTAGAGAGAACAATGGAATTTAGGAAATGCCCATCTCTGTTCATTGCTTGTGGATCAATAAAAGCAAATAAAGGTGAAAAGGCAGCAATGGCATTTATCAGTAGATGGGTAAAACAAGCCATTTCTCAAGCCTACATTGTTATGTGGGAACACATTCCAGATAAGGTGTTGGTGAGATTAACTTGTGCCATGGCTACATCTTGGGCGGAGGCAGAGGAGTGTCTCTGAAGGAAATATGCAGGGCCGCAACCCGGGCAAACCCAAACACTTTCCTTCAACGTTATAGGTTGGATTTGTCTCTAAATGTCTCCTAATTCTGTTAGCTTTGGTGCATCAGTTCTTTCATCTGCAATGCAATGAACTGTAGAATGAACAACCAGGTCGATCTAAAATTTATTGGAGAGATAAGTTCTACTTCGGTGAACTTCTTAGATCGGGGTTTTTTTGTATCAGACAATACCTGTACTAGACTTTACAGAAAGCCCACGGCGGGTAATTCAATACTCCATGCCACTAGTAGCCACCCGCGTAGTCTGATCCGTAGCATTCCTTACGGAGAGCTTCTGAGGATTAAAAGAAACAACACCACTAACCATGATTTCCAGAGGGCGGCCCAGGACAGCATGACTAGATTTGGCTAACGGGGATATGATAAACCTACACTGAAACAAGCATACAGAAAGGCCAACATAACATCTAGATTGGAACTACTGAAAGATAAACCCAAGGTCATCAAAGCGACAAGCAAATTCAGCTTGGTCACCACCTTCTCAGAGAACGCTGACCAGCTAAGAAACATTATTCGAAAGAATTGGCATACGCTAAAAACCGTGCGGTCATAGGGCAGGATATACCTCTGAGACATATGCTAACATTTAGGAAGGCAAGATCTCTGAGGGATACCTTGGTGAGCAGCCATTACAATAAGGAGAAGGCAAGTTCCATTCGGAAAGACTTACATGGCTTCTTCCCATGTGGGAAGTGCAAGGTCTGTTCAAACAGTAAGAAAACCATCTCTTATACAGTGCCAGGACTAAGAAAACCAAAACTGATTAACAAATTCTTAACATGCAGTACACCATACACAGTCTATTGTCTAATTTGCCCATGTGGGCTGAAATACAGTGGGAGCACCATTCATCCCACGAGAATCCGTATATTGGAACACGAGGGCCATTGTAAAGAAAGATGCAACCTATCCGGTTGCTAGACATTTCAGCACACACCATGATTGTAATAGGGACCTTCTGACATATTTCTGTTTAGATCATGTAACCATTAATCCTAGAGGAGGGGACAGAATTTTGAGACTTAGAAGGCTAGAATCGCGATACATCATTGACTTGCAGACTAAGGCTCCGCAAGGGATGAATAGTAATGAAGAGTTATCTGTCCATCTAGGGGAAGGTTGTTAGTTGGATGGTATATATATATATATATATATATATATATATATATATATATATATATATATATATATATACATTATACTTGAAAAAGGCTGGGACCAGCCAAAACGAGTCAGGACAGACACGCTACAATAAAGCATTGAAAATCATACCTTGTCTGGAGTGCCCACTTCTTCTCTTGTGCGAAGAGATTTTTCTGAGGATATATATATGTATATGTGTGTATATACATATATAAATATATATATATATATATATATACACACACATATCGTCATTATATATATGTGGAGTTTTGTATCGTAAATGCATTGTTACCTATACACACTTAACTTCATGATAGTTTAGTAGTCAACATTCTGCCCACGATATTTTTGTAACACGATATTCAAAACTCATTATTCATTCCAGTAGTGCATCATGGGAACCCAGGTGATGGAAGATAAAGTAATCTGCCCAGGATCACACAGTATGGTGAAATAGGGAAGCAAATATTGCGAATCAGATCATCAGTCTAACCAGTTCACCGTACCAGAATCCTTTTTATGCACACAACCTGGCAAAACTTTACACCCAAAACAACTTCATATTTGCAGACGGTTGTATTCATCTCTGCTACACATTCCCATTACCTATTTCCATCCGTAGTCTGTCTTCTGTTTTTGGGCTCCTGGGATATGTAGTTTAAAGCTTTGATTGTTTTCATTGGCTGCTGAATTTTGACAGTAAAGAAAGAGAAGCATAATCCTCGCCTATGTGTCCTCAATAGAATTGAAAATTCTTGATGCGGTAGCTAGAAACTTTTTTATTCAGTTTGTGCATAAAAGGTCCCTCCCCTCATCACTTGTTGTTCTGTAGTCCTGCCCTCCGGACAGGAGATGCTAAATGCCACTAACACAAGTAAGAAACTTACCCTGTACCGCTTTAGCGGTCACGTTGAAAGCGCTTTGGTGGTTTTTGTTGCACCTGTTCAGATGCTTTAGCTGGGGGAATGTAATCGTCAAGACCACTAAGCCAAGAACTGAGCCGGGGAGCTGTGTTTCACCACTAGGATCACGCCCCTTCGAGCAAACACGCATAGCCGGAGGCACGCACTGGTTTTTTATACTTGCAAGTCTCATTTAAACAAGACTTTGCATTGCTAAGCAGCCTAATTAAACAGAAAGCTGCTGTCTCTAGCACAAATAAATAATGGTCAAGAAGTCTGCTGCCAGTACATCCAGGGCTGCTCTGGAGGAGAATAAGATGCTGTCTGTGTCCTGTGCACAGCTGCAATCCTTAATTGACGAGGCTATGAATTCTGCATTGTCTCAACCTGCCCTGAAAAAACTGAAATCTCTCCATGAGGAGGATGATGAGAATGAACTCAGTAAAGGGAAATTTATATTCATGGCTCCCAATATTGAGACGTTCTTAAAGATATCAGAGAAATGCTGAATTTTCAGTCTAAAGAACTTCCTACTTGGGATGTTTTTTCACAATACAATGCTCCTCCATCTGATGACTTGCCAGTTCATGAAGTCACTCATAATAGTATTTCCAAAGAGTGGAAAGATATAGGCAAGTCAGGATTTTCTTGTTTTCTATTGAAAAGGTATGCTTTGGAGAAGTATGAGGAGAAATATCCTCAAATACCAAATGTTAACACTTTTTGGGAAAATATAGCATCTTCGTCTTCCGTGGCATCAGAGGAAGCATCCCTTTCAGAACCCAAAAATTAAAAGGTGGAAGGGGCTATTAAAAGGTAGAAGGAAGCGTTTTTAAGTCGGAAGCTAATATGTGGGTAAAAAAAAACACACATCCTCTCAATACCACTCCTCAAGGAGCGTTTTGCTGTATAATAATACAAAAAGTAATGGTGGCTAGAAGGGAGATCACGTATCAACTCTTCCCCTTCCTACCTAGTGTCAAAGTGCCATCGTAAAAAAAAACACACACACGGAGGATAAAAAGTGTACTTAGAAAACGGGGCACTCCGCTTTCTCCTGTGGTAAAACAAACACAAAGGTACAAAAATGTATAAATACAATTACACCTGTCTGAAAAAGGTACCCCAGCAACAGAGAGTCGGTGAAAAAGAGCACGAAATACAGCCTTTCAGGTTAGAGGTAAAGAATACGAATTGAAAAACTGGAGGATACTCAAAAATATGAGAACACGGTCCTGTAGTTTACAAATCCCACGAAAATTGTAAAAGTGAATATTAATGTGGTAACGTTAGGGAATGAGCCCATTACTTTCCAGTAATCTTCATTACCCCGAGGATAGTCCTCCTCGTCATATCCTTATATTTGAGGCCGCCCGCTTCCCAATCGGGCCACTACCCAAGCTTGCTTGAGTAACACCGGATTCAATTAATGCATGAAAGGTCCCTCCCCTCACCACCACTTCCTGTTAGTTTCCAAGATATAAATTGTGTCAGAGGAACTGGGAGGGAGGAAAGGAACCTGCGATGACGAGGAGGACGATTTTAGGAGTAATAAAGATTACCAGTAAGTAATGGATGGGTTCATTACCCCTGTGGTCAGTCTTCCTCGTCATAGCCGTTACATTTGAGGATATACCAAAGCCAAAAAAGGAGGCAGACACAATTTAAGCTGTTCAAATAAAATTGTTGGTGTTCAAAACTACCATGTATGCCTGTGCTGACTCAACAGATCCTCTCCGAATTAAAAAGAGGTAATCGATGTACCTATGCCATGTCACCATCCTGGCTGTCCATGTGCTGTTGGTTTTGGACCAGGCCACCTGCTTCTCCCACCAGCCCACAAATAAATTTGCGTAGCTGGGGGCGAAGCAGGTCCCCATGGCCATGCCAGAGATTTATCTGTAGTGCTGATCTTGATAGAGAAAAATGTTGTTATTGAGACAAAACGCTATCATTTCTAGCAACATGGTATTGTGTTCAGCATATCTCAAAGGGCGACTCTTCAGAAAAGATTGTATTGCTACCAGACCATCTTGATGTGCGATACGTGTATAGAGACTGGAAATATCTAAAACAATCAATTGAAAGTCTGATTCCCATTTGATGTTTTCTATGTGTTGTAAAAACTCTTTATTGTCTCTGATATACGATGTAAGTCCAGTTACAAATTCGAACAAAAAGTGCTCTATGTAAATGGATAAATGTTCCGTGAGGCTGCCCTGGGACGATACGATAGGCCGACCTGGCGGATGTTGATTATCTTTATGGATTTTAGGTAGATGATAGAAGGTGGCAATTATAGGATTCAAACACCGGAGGTACATGTATTCATCTATTTCTAGTATGTTTCTCTCGTGCCATTTCCTTATAAGTTGATGGTAATCTGTGATATTCTGATGGTATTCCTTTTTGATGGTCTTTTCATAATATTTCACATCCGAGAGTTGGTGCAATGCTTCGTGGTTGTAATCGTCACAAGTTTACAACACAATGTTTCCCCCTTTGTCTGAGGGTTTATATATGATGGATTTATCCATACGGAGACTTTCCAGTGCTTGTCGTTGTTCTTTCGTGAAGTTATTCTTTTTCTTAAAGGTGAAGTCTTTGCATCTCAATTGCAGCAGATCCTTATTTACCACCTCTGCAAAGATGTCAATGGCATCTAGTGGCATTTGAGGTACGAATGTGGATGCTGGTTTAAACAGAGTATCGCTGCCGCTCTGATCTATTCCTGCAATCTTCGTATGACTTAATGCAGTGAGGGCGGGTTCCTCTCATTGCTTTCCCTCTGATCTCAAATCTTCTAAGATGCAAATAGTTTCAAGATCATCCCCAGTTAGGATGTCTGTTGCCAATGGTTGTCTCCCAGATTTCTTCGGTCTACACATTGCTGATCTTTGTTTAAAATACTTATGAAGTTTTAACTTGTGCGTGAATTTGAATAAGTCAATCTGTGTTTGTGTATATTCCAACTTCTTTTGAGGGCAAAAGGATAAACCAAGTTTTAGAACAGACTCCTCGCTTTTTGATAGGACCTTGGGCGTCAGGTTCACAATAGTCCGATTTTCTTCTATTACTTTCGTTTGTTGAATTTCTTGCTCCTGGTCACAGGTGGTGATCTGTTGTTGTTTTTTTGGCCACTCGCACCCTCTCCTTGTCTGTCTGCAACCCTTGGATCCGGCGGTTTACCCATGTTGCCCCTTTGCCAAGATTGTCGGATCAAACGAAACTCCTCGTGAAAAGGGGTCTTGTGTCCCGAAACCCCAGGCAAATTCCTACTCTCTTCACCTGACTGCTCGTTATCCGTGATATCAGACTCTGAGGTTTCCACTTGTGTGGTGTTTGTAGGGACTTTCTTCTTCTGCAGTTCCCTTCCCGGTGCATCAAATGTCTTAGCGAATGTCAGAACTCTACCTTGTGCGTAGTCTTTTTCGTCTCGCTCAAACTTCTCTTATTTCCTCTGGTTTTTTTTTTGTTCATAGTTCTTTAGACTTTTTCCATCAATGCCTTGAGTTCCTCCTGTTTAACCTTATTGTCGTCCTTCGCAATCTCACTCTCAAGGTCCTGGATATCCTTGAGTGCTTTATCCCTGTCACTCCATGCGAATTTCACTAAGAAATTCAACATTCCCTGGCAGGAGTTCGCTGTGTGTTCTGCCCATTCCTCTAGCAGTAGTGGGTCAGGGTTTTCGTAAGCAGGGACAGTATATATTCTAAGCCCCTCAGAACCCGATTGGCATCAATGTAACTGCAAAGATGTGGCTTCCCACCATTTACGTATCTCATGTTCGTATATTCTTTCCAGGGCTGTGAATTTAGAGGTTAAATTTGAAGTGACATGCTTCTTTACTGTTACTCTCCAAGCCTGTTGTAGGATCTTGAATATGTCTAGTGCCGCTTCTCGGTGTTATGATTCGCTGAACATCATCCACAGTTAGATAAAAGCATTACCTTCAGCTTGATAATACTACTGCAGTAACCCCCTCGCCCTGCCACTATTCAAAGTTAGTTCGTTAGTCAATGTCCATGGACTGCTTACCGACTGAATGTAAGCTGTTCTCCACGTATCTTTCCCATGGAATCCAAAATCGTTGTGACCGATGATGTACTCCTCTCATCCCAAGGATATCCTCTAGCGGTGGTGTACGGGAACAAAGACCAAAGCTCCTTTTTACACCTTAGTCCGTGCACTCGCGGGCGGGTGCCTCTTCGCCCGGGGGTGTGCCCGTGCTCTAAATAAACGCTTCGTGATTTAGTGCCCAATGCGCACAAACCGATGCACTCGCGGGGGTGAGTTCATAAGATATTTTTATTGAACTCCGCAGCAAACAGACGCGTTTTGGCAGTCGCCTTCGTCAGTATCAAGCGCGCCGGAAACGGTCACTATTTAACATCTTTTCGTAATTACAGAGCAATGGACTCATTTAAAGAAACTTAACAGCGCCATCTTAGCGTGGTATGCAATACCGCAATACTGGCCCATTTCCATCATCATTTGTGTGAAACAATCATAAAAATTGTAGCTATAGTTCATATTAAGGCTACAATTCATTGTCAAATACAAATAATTAATTATAGTAGCAGTAAAGCTTCTTCAGAATTCTGCCCTAAATGGGCCCGTTATCATAGACCTGGAAGAGGGACTCTCCAGCTGTTAAACAACAGCGCCATATTGACGCGGTCTTATTATTGCAGTGCTATCATGTTTGTATACATCTAATACACAGTGACACAATCGATGAAAATGAAAATAAAGCAGGATCAGCGACAAAATATCTCATCAAATTGAATGTTCTTATCGCTGATACAGTATATCTTGTCTGCCTCAACAATATTAACCCGCCCAAAATGGGCGTTAGCAGTGTCACTCGATAAGACAACAGTCACAATTGCATCAGGAATAGATCAGAGCAGCAGCGATACTCTGTTTAAACCAGTATCCACAGTCGTACCTCAAATGCCACTAGATGCCATTGACGTCTTTGCAGAGGCGGTAAATAAGGATCTGCTGCGATTGAGATGCAAAGACTTCACCTTTCAGAAAAAGAATAAGTTCACGAAAGAACAACGACAAGCACTGAAAAGTCTCCGTATGGATAAATCCATCGTATATAAACCGTCAGACAAGGGGGAAACATTGTGTTTTATACTTGTGACGATTACAACCAGGAAGCATTGCGCCAACTCTCGGATGTGAAATAGTATGAAAAGACCACCAAAAAGGAATACCATCAGAGTATCACGGATTACCATCAACTTATAAGGAAATGGCACGAGAAAAACATATTAGAAATAGATGAATACATGTACCGCCGGTGTTTGAATCCTATAATTGCCACCTTCTATCATCTACCTAAAATCCATAAAGATAATCAACATCCGCCAGGTCGGCCTATCGTATCGTCCCAGGGAAGCCTCACGGAACATTTATCCATCTACATAGACCACTTTTTGTTCGAATTTGTAACTGGATTTACATCGTATATCAGAGACACTAAAGATTTTTTACAACACATAGAAAACATCAAATGGGAATCAGACTTTCAATTGATTGTTTTAGATATTTCCAGTCTCTATATATGTATCGCACATCAAGATGGTCTGGTAGCAATACAATCTTTTCTGAAGAGTCGCCCTTTGAGATATACTGAACACAATACCATGTTGCTAGAAATGATAGCCTTTTGTCTCAATAACAACATTTTTCTCAATCAAGATCAGCACTACAGACAACTCTCTGGCACGGCCATGGGGACCTGCTTCGCCCCCAGCTACGCAAATTTATTCGTGGGCTGGTGGGAGAAGCAGGTGGCCTCGTCCAAAACCAACAGCACATGGACAGCCAGGATAGTGACATGGCATAGGTACATCGATGACCTCTTTTTAATTTGGAGAGGATCTGTTTAGTCAGCACAGGCATACATGGAAGTTTTGAACACCAACCAGGTCAATATAAAATTCATTGGAGAGATAGGTTCTACTTCGGTGAACTTCTTAGATCTGGTGGTTTTTGTATCAAACAATACTCTGTGTACTAGACTTTACAGAAAGCCCACGGCGGGTAATTCAATACTCCATGCCACTAGTAGCCACCCGCGTAGTCTGATCAGTAGCATTCCTTACGGAGAGCTTCTGAGGATTAAAAGAAACAACACCACAGACCATGATTTCCAGAGGGTGGCCCAGGACAGCATGACTAGATTTGACTATCGGGGCTATGATAAACAGACACTGAAACAAGCATACAGAAAGGCCAACATAACATCTAGATTGGAACTACTGAAAGATAAACCCAAGGTCATCAATGAGACAGGCAAATTCAGCTTGGTCACCACCTTCTCAGAGAACGCCGACCAGCTAAGAAACATTATTTGAAAGAATTGGCATATGCTAAAAACCGCAGGGGCGGTGCGTCCATTGGGGCGTTGCCCCCTCCCCGCCCGCGCCTGCAGCTCCCTCGGCGTCTCTGAACTTAAGTAAACTGACTCAGTTTACTTAAGTTCAGAGACGCCGAGGGAGAACTGACAATCATGTCAGTCAGCATGACGTCGGACTGCCCACACCCCCTTCAGAGTCTGAAGGGGGTGGGCGGTCCCGCGTCATGTTGACTGACATGCATTGTCAGACCAGCCAGGGACAGGCAGCAGCACAAGTGTGCATGAGTGGGGAAGGTCGGCGAATTTTTCTGCTGTGCCCAGTCATGCGCACTTGTGTTTGCATTGGCTTGCGCATGCCTATTAGGAGAGCGAGGGTTGAGCAAAGGCTCAAACCTCGGTCTCCTAATGGGCAGGCGGGCGAAGAGTAACCGTGCCCTAAGCCAATCCTGGCGCTGCTGGAGCAGCGCCAGTATTGGCTGAGGGGTTGTTGCCAGTGCCACTCCAGTGCTGTTCCTGTTTGAAGAGGCGCCAACGCAGACCCGGCCGAGAAGTGGCGCGGACCCCGGACCGGTCAGGTAAGTTTTCTTTTTTTCTTTTAAATTCCCCCGGCCCCCACCCCGGCGTGACCCCCAAAGCGAGTATTGTGAGCCGCAACTGAGGGCTATCCAAATCTTTTATTTCCAGACCTCAAAGGCAGATAACAAAGAAGAGAGCTCTACCCGGAATGCAGCTGAATATGTTCATTGAAATCCATATAGCACAAATTGTCAGGCTCATGGGCGACACAAGAAACATATTTAAAAATCACGGGCTTACGCGGATGTATTGCGGCTTTACTAACTGCTAAGCTCAATAAAAAAGCTTTTCAAACCTGTGCCTTGGTTTGTGAAGTATGCGAAAAATCTGGGAAGCTGGTGGCATGCTTCAGCTTGACATGCCGCAAACTGCTATTGCTCAAATCAGGGGCACAGATGGGCGGCTATGTACTCGTCGCTCTGAGATTCTATCGGTATTTTCCGCATAACATCATATGCTGCACTTTATCAGGAGGAGTCAGACAGCTGTCATACAGTCATTCAGGATTTTATCAGACCCTTAAACTTGCCTAAACTTGATAATGGGGATAATATCATGCTTAGTGAGGAGTTCCCCAAAAAAGAGGTTATAGACATCATATCCAATTTGCCAGGAGAGAAATCCCCAGGACCAGATTATATTCCATCTGAAATCGAAAAGATTCTGGTATTTATTACCCCATGTGGTTATGAACCTTACTGGTGTCCCTGTATCATCTGGTTTATCGTGAATCTTGGGAGGTTGGAATAAGGCGTCATTGTGGCTGACAGAATCAGCTTTAATGATACCCTTTCGTAGCATCTTGGTCGGGTACCCTCTGCTTTTGAACCTCTTAACCATGTCTTGTTTGTTTTTCTCATAGGAGGTTTCTGTGCTGCAGTTGCGCTTAGCTCTGAGGAACTTGCTATACGGGACGCTCCACCTGAAATTAGGGGGGTGGCAACTTGCTGAGTGAAGGATGGAATTCCCTGCAGTCTTTTTTCTGTATAAGTCTGTTGTTAATTTGCCATCACTCACAGTTAATCTGATGTCAAGGAAGTCGATACTCTGTTGACTGTGCTGCATGGTAAATTTCAAATTCATGGTGTTACAATTCAAACGTTCAACAAATTCAAGAAGATCACATTCATTGCCCTCATCACAAAGAAAACATTGTCTATGAATCTTAGCCATAGTCCAACGTTGTTGGACCATGGTTCCATTTCATCACTCCAAAGTACCTGCTTCTCCCACCAGCCTACCACAAGATTGGCATAGCTGGGGGCGAAGCAGGTACCCATCGAAGTGCCCTGTAGTTGTTTATACCACTTCCCATCGAACAAGAATACATTTTCTGTCAGGCATATTTCGATCATCTGTAAGATCATGCGTGTATGTTCTAGAAATTCAATGTTCCTTGCTTTTAGGAAGTGTTGGCATGCTCTGAGGCCGTCTGCATGTCTAATGCTCGTGTAGAGACTTTCAACGTCTAAGCAGACCATCCAGTATTCACTCTCCCAATGTAGGTTTTGGATTTTCTGTAGAAAATCTTTTGTGTCCCTGAGGTAGGAATTAAGATTGTTAACATATGGGAAAAGGAAATGGTCTACAAATTCAGATGTTTTCTCTAATAGGCTGTTCTTGGAGGACACAATTGGGCGTCCTAGAGGGTTGTCAGGGTTTTTATGTACCTTTGGTAAAAGGTAAAAGGTGGAGTGTGGTGGGTGTTTCATTCAATAGAAACTGTCTCTCGTCCCAGCTCAGGAGTTTGTTGTCAAACCATTCTTTCAGATTCTCATGATATCTGGTCTGTAAGGTATTCAGGTATGTTTTGTCTACCCTTTCATAACAAGTAATGTTACTGAGCTGTCTCAGGGCTTCCTGTACGTATTTTTCCCTGTCCATCACCACGATGTTTCCCCCCTTGTTTGATGATTTGATGACAATCTTATCATCTTTTTGTAGACTGGAGACTGCCTCCCATTGTTCTTTACTGATGTTTTTCATCTTAGGGCTAGTAACTGTAAGTTTGAGTAGATCATTGCCCACCGTCTCGTGGAACAGATCAATGTTGTCTTTCGTTGTTTGTGACACATACTTGGATGGTGCTCTAAATTTAGTTAGGCTAGGAGCCCCTATGTCTATGCCCAATGTGTGTAGAGTAGTGTCATCGTGTGACTGATTGAGGGGATTTTGGGAACTAGCGGGAATAGAAGTTTGTTCCTGTAAATTCTGCATAATGTTCAGTGTGGGGATGTCTGCTATAGCTAGTGTTGGTGGTGCGTCACTATTGTGGCTAGTTGAGAACATGCTCCTAATATTTGCATTACCCCGCATAGTATGCATTTTAAACAATTTAACTTTACGTACAAATTGGTATAGGTCGATGCGTGTTTGAGCATAATCTATGGGAGCATCAGGGCAAAAGGATAAGCCTAGTTTCAGGACTTGTTCTTCTATTTCAGTTATGCCACTGCAAGAAAGGTTCATTACCGTTAATTGCTGAGTGTTGTCCTCCATTACTTCCTCTTGTTGTTCTGGCTTCTTGTTCCCACACCAGTGTTGCTGTTCTTTTCTTCTCCTGCAGCGCCTTTTTTGGCTCTCATGTTTGCGCCTCTTCCTCTTCCCCCGGGTTTTCCCCTGAATGACTTCCTGATTTCGTTGTATGAGGCGTAGTTCCTCTGAAAAAGACGACAATTCCCCCTGATTCGATGCACCGCTGTCCACAGATTCGTGGTCTGAGCTTAGATCCGTGATGGAGCCATCTGTGCCTTTGTCCGCTATGCATAAGGCTCTGTCTTTCGCCATATCCGCTCTTGTTTTGTCGAATTTCCTGGCGAAAGTTAGTACTTGCCCGGTCCGGTAATCTCTCTCATCACGTTGGAATTTTCTTTCTTTCCTCTCAATCACTCCTTTTTCAAATGATTTAATCCTTTCATCAACAGCCATCAGTACATTCTTGACCTCGTTCTGGTCCGAATTTTTCTCAAGATCATCCATGAGTGCTTGAATCTGTTGGGTCAGCTCCTTATGCTCGTCCCATGCGTTCTTGATCAGCATGTGGAGCATGTTCTTGGAGCACGTGTTGGTATTGTCTGTCCAGTCTTTAAGTAACTGTAGTTTTGGGCTACTTAGTGTGGGTGTGATAAAGATCTTTAACCCTCTCGGGATTCTGTTCACTTCAAGGTAATTTTGCAGAGAGGTGGCCTTCCACCATCTGCTCGTTTCCTTTTTGCGTAGCCTTTCCAGTTGGTTACCCTTTTGTTTAATGGTCGACATGGTTGGCGGCGCTGCTTGTTGATTGCCGGCATTCCCCACTGTCTCGGTATTCCTCTTGAAAATAAGATTAGCGGACGCTTCCTGTCCTTTCAACCATTCTGCTGCCATTATCAAAACTCCGTGAGTCATACAGTCATTATATATATATATATATATGTAAATGCCTCGCTTTCCACGACTCCACAGGTACAAAAAAACAAGAGTGGACCCAGATTCTGTGCAATCTTTTGTTTATTCACACCAGATTTGTTCCGCCATGACGCGTTTCGGCAGATCCCTGCCTTGATCACATGACAGCGCTACACATTGTGGGATACCAATTTAAAGTGACAGAGTGCAATAGTCAATGCATAGACATAGAAGAAATTCATTAGCTTTTTTTCTTCATTAGCTTTTGTTGTATTTTTGTATCGTGTGAAACAAATGCCTGCTTAAATGCATCATATTTGCAGTCTTTCCAGGTAAATCTTATTGAATACAGTTCATATACCCAGAGCTACTAAATACGCAGTATATGCCTCTGCATACTCATAGATCCTAATGATCTGAAAAATCATTGCATAAATGCTTTAGGATACATTAATTTCTTAGCAACTCCATATCTCATTGACCGGATGTAAACATATTTTCAGTGCAAAACGTTTTGAAAGTGCTACCTTTAGTGCAAATATATAAAGTGCAAATACTAAGGGGTCGATTCCGATTCGGGCCGGAAAAAGCACCGACCGACTCGGATCCGGAAAAAATACCGACCGACACGCACCCGTGGCGCCCGACACGCCAAGTACGATGCAAGGCGCGAAAAATCCGACCGACACGTAACGAAACCAAGCCGACCGACCGAGCCGCACGGAAAACAGCAATCCGGCCGGAAAAACACGCGAATCCAACCGACCGACACGCACCCGGAACAAATCCGACCGAAACGTACACGCTAACTCCAAACCGCTAAGTACGATGCAAGGCGCGAAAACCACGAGCGAGTCGGACGGAGGACAAGCCGTACGACCGACACGCATACAAAACCGAGCCGAAGCAACACAATACACCGCGACCGACGCGTACGCAGCATAGAAAACTGCACAAACACAGCGTGAGCGAAGCGGAAAACACCGTACGAGACCAATGCAGGGTCCGACTCGGTCACAAGAACGTTTCCAACATACACAAACAGCACAAAGGAAAAATCACCCAAAAAAGGCCAAACAAGCAATTACCAAGCCAATAAATACTGGGGGGGTGGGGACAGAGAACAAGGACACACCCACAACTCCACCTATATAAAGGACACAAATCACTACCATGAGCCTTTGCAAATGCCATTCCACTGCCAGCACCCAAGAGAAAGCAACCACACACCCACAGCTCATCCCTCACACAAGCCACACACCATCAGCACACCAACAAATACCTACCTCACATACACCCAGCAAAACACACACTCACACACCCTCACCTGCACACCAACACACACATCACCCACCATCACCACCCATCACCATGCCCCCAAGAAGAATCCCAAGTTCCTAGATAGTGAATTGGAAGTCATGGTAGACGAGATCCTCAGGGTGGAGCCACAGCTGTTTGGCACTCTGGTCCAACAGACCCCCATGTCGCAGAAAACCAAGATGTGGGAGAGGATCATCAACAGGGTGAACGCCCAATCACCATGTCGGCGCACAAAGACGGACATCCAGAACAGGTGGTATGACGTGCGCAGGAGGGTACGGGACATGCTGAAGAAAGACTACATCAACAGCCAACACACCGGCAGTGGCCCTCCTGCCAAGCCAATATACCTCAGGCCCTGGGAGGAGAAGGTGCGGGCCATCCTTCCGCCAGTGAGCGTATATGGACTAGAGGACATCCCAGAGCCTGGTGAGTACACAACAAATGTACACAATATACTGCCACAAAACACACACATCACTGTCAAGGGGAGAGTCAAACCATGCACTCATAGCAATTACACAGCAACAAGAACAGAATCATCCCAAAATGTGTATGTCAGTCAGATAAAGACAACACATGCCATCAAAAAGTCACATCCAACTGTGCCATCACATGTACAAACACAACTACAACTACAGCTAGGCAGTGGCACAAATAGAACTAACAAACACATCCACACATGTAGCCACCACAACAACACCAACACACAGTGAAGACCACTCAAAGGAAGGAATTCTGTGTATGCTGGCCAAGTCAGTGTAGCCAATAGCATCATGGGAGTCGCAGTCACACATATTGCCCCCCACAACTGTCCCATCAACACCACCATGAACCATGCGCACATCACAGGGAGTGGAGAAGGACTCACAAGATGGCTGACACTGGCTACTGCTGTGAGGAGCACAAGGCCCTGCTGGCAACTGTGCACCAACAAACAGCAGGACACCACTGACTGACATCCTGAGAGACAATTTACACTCCCTGCAATGCAAGCACGTTCCATGGTGGGATAACTGGCTGGCTGGGTGGGAAGGGGGACTTGCAGCACTGACTATAGTCACCAGCACCTCCCCTCACACCCCCCCCAACACAAACTCCACAGTACCCACCTGGCAAATGCCCTCCATCCTAACACAAGATCCCACAAAGCACCACCACCCTGGGTTATGTTGTGTGAAGCAGAGGGACACTCTTGGGACTCTTAGCCAAACAACTGCCAGGACAACACTCCCAGCCATCCTGTCAGCACAGCCAGCCCACCCCACAGGGAAGCAGAGTCAAAAGGAAGGAAGCATGCTGGGAAGGGGGGTGGAGGCAATAGCATGATGGGAGTCGTAGTCACAGACATTGCTCAGCCTCACAACTGGCCCATCAACACCACCCTGAACCATGCTCACATCACAGGCAGTGGAGAAGGACTCACAAGATGGCTGACACTGGCTACTGCTGTGGGGAGCACAAGGCCCTGCTGGCAACTGTGCACCAACAAACAGCAGGACACCACTGACTGACATCCTGAGAGACAACTTACACTCCCTGCAACGCAAGCACGTTCCATGGTGGGATAACTGACTGGCTGGCTGGGTGGGAAGGAGGTCTGGCTGTCAACCAAACACAAGCAATGCAGACCATGTTCACACCCCAGAAAATACATAGAAATGCCCAAATAATGCAGGACAATGTGCCACACCAATATCAACTCCTGACTGTGACGACTTAGGACAATGCAATGTACAGGCCCGCACCCAGAGGCACAGTCACAACTGTCATGTGTGTCAACCACTGATGCCTGCAGAAACATGACATACATTGTTTGTGTCTCCCAAAAACAGGTGATGATGGGGACACAGCAGCAGACGCTGAGGAGTCCCAGTCCCAGGCTCAAGAGGATGCCGAGCTCACTGGCGTCAGTACAGCCTCTGTCCTCCTCGGACGATGAAGAACAACCTGGCACATCCGGTGCAAGTCAACATGCAGCACCAGCAGGACCACCAGCTGCAGCACCAGCAGGACCACCAGCTGCACCCCTGCACCCACCCCTACAACGACTGTCACCACGAATACCATCCCTGCCGACATGGACAGAATAAGGAGCAACACCAGCACAGTGACCCTGGACCAACCTGGGGCCATGGACACCACCACCAACCCCCAAGGTGGACCAGGGTTATCTGTGCGTGCCACTGCACACACTGCACATGTCAGCAGGGGTGGTGGGAGGAGTGGGAGACAGAGGTCGCTGCTTGCAGACGTTGCTGGTGTGCATGATCGACCCACAACTGGTACGCATAGCTGATGCGTACCAGTCCAGCACCGGAGAGCTCAGCCAGGTAGTGGGGCTCCTCAGAGACATTAAACAGCAGCAGGCTGCCCATCATGCCCGCTTGGACTCCCACATGTCCCACGTGGAGTCACACATGTCCCGTGTGGACTCACACATGTCCCGCGTGGAGTCCAAGTGGGATGCACTGCATGAGATGACGGCGGTGCACAGGGACATTTTACAATGCCTCCGCCAGATGAACAGCAACCAGTCCACACCTCCCTGTGTGCCAACAACATCTGGTGCCGAACAAACTGCAACTGCCATAGGGAGGGAGGAGGACTCTGGCGGAGAGTCCCCTGCACCGCAGCAGCCTGCACTTGAGGGCCCCCCCAAGAAGAGGGGTCGTCCGAGGAGGGAAAAGTGAGAGGCCGATGGCCAAGCGCAACTCCCAGGAAGCCTGAACCTGTTCTGGATGTTCGCCTTTGTGCACAGACTGTTCACCCTGTTGACGGCAACACTACTCCCACACATTGCATGGGGAGTACAAGTTGGACCAATGTGTCAGACAACTGTGGCCCCGATACTGGGGATCCTGTCTACCCGGACTTTCAATTCACCTAGGAACTTGGGATTGCAAGATTCATGTACAGCACAACCCATCCTATGCACTATTAACACAAATGTATCACAATAAACACACTAATACACCATACTTGCCTCTGTCGTGATTCCAACGTGGGTGCTGTTATGGGGATGATGAACTGCAAAATTACACTGTGTATGCGAACTGCAACAGCAAGGACAACACAGGTATGTGAGTACAGGCAACGTGACACACATGAGGGAGACACACCACCAGGGCTACACGACACACACACACCTAGGCCATCTGACTCATTGCCTACACTGATGTTGCCAGGGAAGACGGTGCAATGCACAGACACCACACCCATTCCCAGTTGTAGTCAAGTAGC